>JAQZBX010025078.1:0-29764 GCA_029593785.1 Cabassous unicinctus | reverse complement strand
AAAATAGGCATTTGGGGCTATAAATTTCCCTCTCAAGACTGCCTGTACTGTATTTCGTAAGTTTTGATAAACCGTGTTCTCATTTTCATTTGTCTCAATATATTTACTGATTTCACTTGCAATTTCTTCTTTGACCCACTGATCATTTAGGAGTGTGTTGTTCAGCTTCCACACATTTGTCAATTTACTTTATTCCTGTCTATTACTGATTTCCAGTTTCATTCCATTATGATCTGAGAAGGTGCTTTGTATAATTTCAACCTTTTTATATTTATTGAGAGCTGCATTGTGACCTAACATATGGTCTATCATGGAGAAAGATCCTTGGGCACTTGAGAAGAATGTATAACCTGCTGAGTTTGAATGCAGTGTTCTGTATATGTCTGTTAGGTCTAACTTGTTTATCATATTGTTCAAGTTCTCTGTTTCCTTGTTGATCTTCTGTGTAGGTTCTTTTATCTAATGATGTGAGAGGGGTGTTGAAGTCTCCAACGATTATTGTAGACACGTCTATTTCTTTCTCCCTTCAGTTTTGCCGGAGTTTGTCTCGTATTTTGGGGTACCCTGGTTAGGTGCATAGATATTTATAACTGTTATATATTCCTGGTGGATCATCCCAATTATTAATATATAATGGCCTTCTGTATCTCTTATAACTTTTTTTGCATTTAAAGTCTGTTTTGTCTGATATTAGTATAGCTACCCCTGCTCTTTTCTGGTAACAATTCACGTGGAGTATCTTTTTCCAACCTTTCACTTTCAGCCAGTTTGTATCCCTGGGTCTAAGGTGAGTTTCTTGTAAGCAGCATTTGGATGGCTCATATTTTTTTATACATTCTGTCAGCCTGTATCTTTTGATTGGGGAGCTTAATCCATTCACCTTCAGTGATATTACTGTAAATGCACTATTTACTTCCACCATTTTATTCTTTGGTTTTCATATGTCATATCATATTTTTGTCTGTCTTTTTACTCTTTTGGTTATCCTTTCTGCTATTCTTTCTTCTATACTCTCCTCCAAGCCTCTCTCTCCTGTCTTTTTATTTCAAGTTGTAAGGCTTCCTTTAATATTTCCTGCAAAGGTGGATTCTTTTGTGCAAACTCTCTTAGTTTCTGTTTTTTTTTGTATTTTATACTCACCTTCATATTTGAAGGACAATTTTGCTTGATAAAAATTCTCGGCTGACAGTTTTTCTCTTTCAGTTTCCTAATTGTATCATACCACTGTCTTCTTGCCTCCATGGTTTCTGAAAAGAAATTTGTGCTAAGTCTTACTGGGTGTCCCTTGTATGTGATGGTTTGCTTCTCCCTTGTTGCTCTGAGAATTTTCTCTTTAACTTTGACATTTGACATTCTGAATAGGATGTGCTTAGGAGTAGGTCTATTCGATTTATTCTGATTGGGTGGTGTGCTTCTTGGACATGTAAGTTCATTTCTTTCATGAGTTGGGAAATTTTTTTTTTTTTTTTAAGATTTATTTATTTATTTATCCCCCCCTTGCTGCTTGTGTTTGCTGTGTCCATTTGCTGTGTGTTTCTTCTGTGTCTGCTTATCTCCCCCTTGCTGTGAGGTCTTGCTGCATCAGCCCACCGCGCCGCGTGGGCTGGCCTGCCCTCACAAGGAGGCCCTGGGAAGCGAACCCGGGGCCTCCCATATGGTAAACAGGAGCTCTATCGATTGAGCCACACCCGCTTCCCAAGTTGGGAAATTTTCAGCTATTATTTCCTCAAATACTCTTTCTGCCCCCTTTCCCTTCCCTTCTCCTTCTGGAAGTCCCATGACATGTATGTTTTTGTATTTCGTTTTGCCATTCACCTCTCTGAGCCCCTGCTCAATTTTTCCATTCTTTTCTGTTCTTTTCGCTCTTCAATTTCAGCTGTTCTGTCTTCTGTATCACTTATTCTTTCTTCTACCATTTCAAGTCTGCTGTTGTGTGCCTCTAATGTGTGTTTGATCTCACCTATTGTGTCTGTCATTCCCATGAGCTCTGCTACTTTTCTGTTCAGGATTTCAAATTCTTCTTTGCGCTCTCTCAATGTCTTCTTGATGTCATTTATCTTTAACCATACTGTCTTTCAACTCATTAATTTGATTTTGGAAATTTGTGTGCATCTTGTTGATTAGTTCTCTCAAATCCTGCATCTCTTCTGGGGCTTTGTTGTGTTCCTTTTCTTGGGCCATGTCTTCTATTTTCTTAGCATGGCTCATAATTTTTGCTGATGTCTAGGCTTCTGATTAGGATGCAGTTTACTCAGATGCTCAATTTCTTTTTCTTTTGTAGGGATTTAGTGGCAGGAGACTGAGTGTTACCACTGCTATTTGATTACTGGCTCAACCTGGATTGTTAGTTTTGTCCCTGCTAGTTGCTTATAACTGGGCACTGGTCCCAGTAATTGGGGAGGGCGGCTATAGAGGCCAGAAAAAGCCTCTCCTACTTATTTTTAATTTTCTTGCATGCAATTCCTTGGTCTACCAGCAGATGGCGCTCTTTGGCAGCTCTCAGTTCAATGCCTGGTCAGAGTGTATTTGTTGCAACACAGACTGGAACAATGTGATAGAGCTTCCTGTCTGGAGGCTAGAAGCCTTGTAATTCAGTTTCTCTGAAACAGTTTTCCAGCCTTCTCTGGCAGCCCCTTCCCTTTTCCAGGCTAGGGAATACTTCCACTCCCCTCTGAGTTCTCAACAATCAGTCCTCGTTAGTAGAATAGGAGATTGGGAGGGTTGTATTTCTTTAGCCCCTTGCAGGCTCCCAAGGCAATAGCACAGTCCTACCCAGCCTAGAAGGGCTCCTGGGACACAGCAGACAAAATTTGTGAGTCAAAAGCTGAGTCAGCCTTAGTCTGTGTCCCTCTCTCTCCCCATTCCTGGAGAGGTGTGTCCTCAAGAATCTTTCCTGGCTAGAAGAGAGGAAGATTGCAAGAGTCAGATTTCTCCAGTCCTCTGCCAGCTGCCAGGGCAAACCACGGTGTGGTCCCACCTGGCCAAAGCAGACCAAATTTTTGGGTCAGAAGCTGAGTCAGCCTTAGGCTGTGTCCATTTCTCTCCCCTTTCCTGGGGTGGTAGATCCCTGGAGACCCCTTTGTCTGTAGCTGCAGGCCCAGAGGCCTGAGAATTCTAGAGTGTCTTTAGTGTGGGGGATGGTGCTAGCAGCAGCAGCCGCTGGTTTCAACTCACAGTTCTGTAGATTGATTTACCTTCTTTGTCCCTCTCTCCTCTGGGAGTGTCCAGCCTTCACCTAGTGTCCTAAACCCTGAAGATCTTTTCCTAGGCTGTTTCAGCCTCTCGTTTAGCTACTTTTTTGGTGAAGAGGATCCTGTGTCTTTCTAGTTCATCATCTTCCTGGGAGTCCCTCTAATGTGTTTTTATACCCCATTTTATATTTTTGTCATCAGAATTTTGGCTTGGTTCTTTTTTAAGATTTCTAATTTTTACTGTTGTTCATGCATCACCTTCTTAATTTCCTATAGGTCTGTGTCCATATTTTCCTTTACCTTATTGAACCTATTAAGGAGTTGACTTAGCATTTTTGATTAGTTGTTCCAATGTCTAGGCTTCCTCTTGTTTTATTTTGTTCCTTTGAATTGGTCATCTCTTTCTGTTCCTTTTTAGATCTTGTGATCTTTTGTCGAAAGTCTGAGAGATTGAATATTTTGATGTGCTAATTGTGGATATCAGATTATCCTTCTTATCTAAAGTTTTAGTGTAGATTGGTTGGGTGCTAAGGCTCTTCTTCAACACCTAGATTAGTGTATACAGAACTTATAGAGTAGCCATGGTTAACTGTTTGTTTCTTCTCAGGTATATTTGAGTCTGCTTCTTGCCCTAAGCATGTGCAGTAACTTTAAAGAATTCCTTAATATGTGCAACTTTTTCTCTTCTAAGAAGGAAGTCTTCTCCCAAGCTTCAACTTCCAGACCCCTGGGCTGTGTGTTTCGTATTCATTACAGTTTGTTCTCTCTGGCAACAGTGATCAGCTAAGATCCACGCCCCGCTTCTGGTCTGCTTTTACATGAAAGCTTTCAGCACTGGGTCCACTCTGAGGTTCTGTAGCTCAGTTCACCCTTTCCACTCTTTTTCTGACCCTGGTAACTTCTGGGTTAGAGGACCCAGACTTGTGTCCTGAGTCTGTTTTCCACAGAGCAAGTTGGGGTCAATGTAAAAAGAAACCCAATATTTTTGTTTTAAAGATGCTCCAGTTATCAGGCCCAAATGACCCACACTGGAAATGTGCACAGGCCACCAAACCACCATCATGGGTCAATTGGGCTTCAGAGGCCCATATTTGCGCACAGGCCATCTCAACTATCACTGGTCCCAGACACCTGTAATAGAATGTGTCAGAGCCCCTGAGTGACTACCATGGATCACAGAAACTGCCATGAAGATCTGAGCATGAGGGAGGATCCCTGACTGATAAATATCGTGCCAATGCTCGCCTATAATTTTTAGGTGCTTCTCTCCTGTTTAGCATTCATTGAGTTGTTCTCTAATCTAGATCATCTTCCAGAGTTCTGAGAAAGTTGGTTCTCTTCCCTCCCCCAATTTTTACTGTTTCTAAGGGTGGATGTTTGGTAACACATCTTTCACTGCCATCTTGTTGACATCAACTCCTGGCCAATTCATTTTTGACAAGGGTGCCAAGTCCACTCAATGGGGGAAGGAATAGTCTCTTCAACAAATAGTGCAGGGAAACCTGGATGTCCACATGCAACAGAATGAAGTTGGACCCCTATACATCATATACAAAAATAAAAATGGTTAAGCTAAATATAAGAGCTAAAACCATAAAACTCTTAGGAAAAAATTAGAAAAATATTTATGATCTTGGACTTGGCAAGGTAGCCTTAGATATGATACCAATATCATGAGCAACAATAACAAAAATAGATAAATTGGACTCCTCCAAAATTAAAAATTTTGAGTAACAAAGGAAAGTATTTCTTGAATACTATGAACAAGAAAGTGAAAAGACAATCTTTGTAACTGGAGACAATAGTTGCAAATTAGATTTCTGATAAAGGTTTTACATCTAGAATATATAAAGAACTACAACTCATCAACAAAAAGACAAACAACCCATCTGTAAATTGGGCAAAGAACATGAGCAGACATTTCTCCTTAAAAAAAGATACAAATGGCCAATAAGCACATGAAAAGATTCTCATCACCATTAGCCATTAGGGAAATGCAATTAAAACCAAAATGAAATACCACCTCACACCCACTAGAATGACTAATATAAAAAAACAAACAAACAAAATAATAATTGTTGACATGGATGTAGAGAAATAGGAACCCTTGGTGAGAATGTAAAATATTGCAGCTACTATGGAAAAGAATTTGGTGATTCTTCAAAATTAAATTTAGGATTACCATATGATCCAGCATATCCATTTCTAGGTATATGCAAAAGAATTGAAAGCAGCCTCTCAAATATTTGTAAGCCAATGTTCATAGCAGTATTACTCATGATAGCCAAAATGTGTAAGCAACCCAAGTATCCATCAACAGATGAATGGATAAATAAAATGTGGTATATACATACACAGTACATTATTCAGTCATAAAACGGAATGACGTTTTGATGCATGCCACCACATGGATCAGCCTTGAAGACATCATATTGAATGAAATAAGCCAGACACAAAAGGACAGATATTATATTATTTCATTCATATGAAATAACTAGAATATTCAAATTCATAGAGACAGAAGGTAGATTATAGGTTACCAGGGGCCAGAGGAGTTATTGCTTAAGGGATATAGAGTTTCTGTTTGGGGCAATGGCAATTTTGTGATTGCAGTAAATTATGAATGTAACTAATGTCCCCCAAATTATATGGTTGAAAGTGGTTAAAATGGGAAATGCTATGTTGTACATGTTACCACAATAATAATAAGGAAATGCAGCTGAAAAAAATCTGTTGGCTATACTTTTGTGGTGCTATTTCTTGTTTCTCCATTAGATTCCTTTGACCTATGTTTCTAACACCTGCCAATATCACCCATTTTCTATTACTGTAACTATATAACAAATCTTGAAATTGGGTAGAGTGATTCCTCCCACTTTATTATTCTTTTTCAGAAGTTTTACTAGCTATTTCTTTTGTCTCTCCATATAAAATTTTAGAATACTATATAAAAATCTTGCCCTGTATGATGTTATGCATGTTTGCTTTTAAGTTCACAATGTTTACTAAACACTTATTGTTTATGTATGTTCATGAATGAATGATATACTTCAATAAATTGTTTTTAAAATGAAAAAAATCTTGCTGGGATTTTAAAAAGAATTAGCTAAATTTGTATATCATTTGGGGAGAATTGATATCTTTACCATGTTGAGTTTTCCAATCAATGAACACAGAATAATTCTCTATTTATTTAGATCTTCTTTGGTTTCTTTTATTGGTGATTTGTATTTTTCTCCATACTGGACATGTTTTGTTTGATTTTCACCTACTTACATAATTCCTCAGAGCACTTGTAAATGGTGGTACATTTTAAATTTCAGTTTCCACATGTTCATTGCTAGCATATACAAATACAATTGATTTTTTTAAAATTTATTTTATTTATTTCTCTCCACCCTCATTGTTTGCACTTGCTGTGTCTGTTCATCTTCCTTGTTTCTTTAGGAGGCACCGAGAACCGAATCCGGGACCTCCGATGTGGGAGAGAGGCGCCTGATCGTTTGAGCAACCTGTTCCCTGCTTTGTTGTGTCTCTCATTGTTTTTCTTCTTGTGTCTCTTGTTGCATCAACTTGCCTTGCCTGCCCATCGCGTCAGCTTACTGTCTTGCTTGTCTTCTTTAGGAGGCACCAGGAACCTCTGCTCCCTGCTTTGTTGTTGTGTCTCTCATTATGTTTTTCTTCTTGTGTCTCTTGTTGTGTCATCTTGTGTCAGCTTGCCGTGCCTGTCTGTCATGCCAGCTCTCTGTCTTCTTTAGGAGGCACTGGGAACCAAACCAGGGACCTCCCATGTGGTAGGTGGGAGCCCAATCGTTTGAGCCACAACCACTTCCCAGTACAATTGATTTTTGTATGTTGATCTTGTCTCCTACGATCTTCTAAAGTCATTTACTATTTCTAGCAATTTTTGTAGCTTCATTGAGATTTTATACCTAAACCATCATGTCACCTGCCAAAAGGGGCAGTTTTATTTCTTCCTTTCCAATCGGCATGTCTTTCTTTAAATTAATTTTTTTTATTTTTAAAGAAGCTTTAGATTACATAAATGCTACATAAAAAACATAAGGGATTCCCATATGCCCCACTGCCTTCCCCTCCCACACTTTCCCACATTAACAACATCCTTCATTAGTGTGGTACATTTTTTACAATTGATGAACCCATCTTGAAGCATTGCTACTAACCATGGATTACAGTTTACATTATAATTTACATTCCATCCCACACAATTTTGTAAGTTATGACAAAATATACAGTGGCCTGTATCCATCACTGCAATTTCATGCAGAACAAATCCAATGTCCCAAAAATATCCCCATATTACAGCTATTCTTCCCTCTCCCATCCCTCAGAACCTCTGGTGGCCACTGTCTTTACATCAATGATAAGAGTTCTTCCATTGCTAGAATAATAAGTCTATATAGAATAATATCCGTTGTTCATTCCCCAATCTTGAGGATTTGGGGATGGTAATGCCTACTCTGTTTCAATTGAAAGCTGGCTTAGATTCCATGGGGCAGTTGGATGGAACTATCTTGCTTGCAGTTGCAGATACTCTCTGTTCCTTGGGATGGGCGTTGTCCATCATAATCTCCTTGTTAGTTGTCCTGGGTGAGTCCAACGAACTGGAGAGTAAGTGTTGCAACTCTGCTGAAAATCGGGGCTCACATGGCACATGGACGGACCAAAGATTTAAGTCTCTGGGGACATATATTTATCAGGTATAGTGCTAATTATAGGTTCAAATAAAAGGGGCAGAAGAGCCATGTGTAGAGAACCTATAAGTGAGTCTAACTCTGTTATACTGGGGAACATAAATTCCAAAGTAAGGCCCACTGACAGGATGATGAATTCCTGAGCTGCTGCCCTAATCTGCATGTCTTTTAATTCCTATTCTGTTTTATTGCACTGCCTACCACTTCCAGTACTGTGTTAAATTAGCAGTGGTGAGAGTGGACATCCTTGCCTGTTCCCTATATTATTGAGAAAGCATTCAGTCATTCACCATTAAATGTGATATTTAATGCAGGGTTTTCGTAGATACTCGAACAAGGTGAGGAAGTTTCCCTCTATTTCTAGTTTCCTAAGTTTTATCATGATTGTGTAATCACTTTTGTCAAATATATTCTCTACATCAATTGATATGATCAGGTAATTTTCTTTGTTACCATACAATATAGTATATTACATTGACTGATTTTCAAATATTGAACCAGCTATCTATAGAATAAACACTGCTTGGTCATGGTGAAAAATTATTTTTATACATTGCTGAATTCTATTTGTCACTATTTTGTTAAGATGTTTTGCATCTCTGTTCTTGATGTATATGTTCTATACATAGTTCTATAGTTTTTCTTTTTGGACTTTGTTTTTGGTACCAAGCTGGCTTCATAGAATGAGTTAGGAAGTGACCTTTCTATTTCTGGAAGAAACTCTGTATAACTGGTATTAATTCTTTAAATGTTTGGTAAAATCCTCCACTGAATCCCTCTGAGCCTGGAAATTTCATTTTCAGATTTTAAATTAAGAATTCAATTTTCCTTAATAATTATATGACCATCCAAAATATCCAGTTCTTACTGGGTGAGTTGTGGTAATTCATATTTTTCAAGGAATTGGTCCAATTAGTTTACATCGTCAGATTTATGTGTGTAAAATCATTTGTAGTATTTGTTGTCCTTTTGATGTCTGAAGGATCTGTACTAATATGCTTTATTTTGTATCTTTATTAGTAACTGCCTTCTTTCCTCCTTGTCAGTTTGCTAGAGGTTCTTCAATTTGATCTTTTCAAAGAACCAGCTTCTTGTTTCATTTTTCTCTATTGTTTGTCAGTTTTGATTTTTGTTTATATTATTTGATTTCTTCTGCTTAGTTTGGGTTTATTTTGCCCTTATTTTTCTAGTTTCTTGAGATGTGAGATTCATTTACAGATTTGAGACATTCTTTTTTGTAATGTAAGCATTTAGTGATCTATATTTCTCTGTCAACAGTGCTTTAGTTGAAGCCCACATATTGTTTACCCATTTATCAGTTATTGACATTTGGGTTGTTTCCATTTGGGGGCTATTACGAATAGTGTGGCTGTGAACATTCATGTACAAGTTTTTGTTTGAGTCTGCTTTCAATTATTTTGTATATGTACCTAGGAGTGGAATTACTAAATTGTATGGTAATTCTATATTTAATATTTTGATGAATTGCCAAACTGTTTTCAACAGTGGCTGTACTACTTTACATTCCCATGAGCAATGTAAGAGTTTCATTTTCTCCACATCTTTGCCAACAGGTTTTATTTTCCACTTCTTGATTATAGCCATTCTACTACGTTTGAAGTGGTATCTCATTGCTTATTTTGATGTTCTTTTCCTTAATGATTAATGGTGCTGAGCATCTCTTCATGAGCTTTTTGGCCATCTTTTTGGGGGGTGATTTTTTTCAAGTTCTTTGCCAACTTGTAATTGAGTTGTTTTTCTGTTTTTTTTTTTTATTATGGAAATCTTTGTGTATTATAGATACAGACGCTTATCAGGCATATGATTGGCAAATATTTCCTCCCATTCTATTGGTTGTCTTATCACTTTCTTGATAGGATTCTTTGATGCACACATTTTTAATCTTGATAATGTACAATTTATTTATTTTGTTGATTGTGCTTTTTGGTGTCATATCTAAGAATCCATTGGCAAATCCAAAGTCATATAGATTTATTCCTATGTGTTTTTTTCCCAAGTTTTAGTATGTTGTGTTTCATTTTCATTGGTCTCAAGATATTTCCTAATTTTCTCGTGATTTCTTCTTTGATCCATTGGTTGTTTAAGAATATGTTGTTCAATTTCCACACATTTGCAAATTTTTCAGATTTCCTTCTGTTATTGAATACTAATTTCATTCCATTGTGGTCAGAAAAGATACTTTGTACCATTTTAACCTTTTAAATATTTTGACTTGCTTTATGACCTAATATATGTTCTTTCCTACAGAATGATATATGTGTACTTAAGAAGAATGTGTATTGTGTTTTTGTTGGGTGTATGTGTTTTATAAGTATAGTTGGTTTATATAGTATTGTTCAAGTCCATTATTTCCTTACTGATCTTCTGTACTGTTGTTATATGCATTTTTTAAAGTACAGTATTGAAATCTCCAACTAATATTTTTGAAATGTCAATTTCTACTTTTTAATTCACTAAATTTTTGTAACATGTATTTTGGGGATCTGTTGTTAGGTGCCTGTATTTTTTGTTTTATCTTCTCAATGGTTGACCCTTTTATCAACATGTAATGTCTTTGTCTCCTGTAACAATTTTTTACTTAAAGCCTTTTTTTTTTGTCTGATATTACAATAGACATCCCAGCTTTCTTTTGCTTATTATTTGCATGGAATATCTTTTTTCATCCTTTCAAACTATTTGTGTCTCTGAGTGTAAAACGAGCCTCTTTTTGACAACATATAGTTGGATCATGTTTTATAAATCCATCCTGCTAATCTCTTTCTTTTAATTGGAGTTTAAACAATTTACATTTAACGTAATTACTGATAAGGAAGGGCTTGTTTCTGCATTGCGGTATCTCTTTGTTATGTCTCATATCTTTTATTTTGTTCCTCAGTTTCTCTATTACTGCCTTCTTTTGTGACAGATATTTCCTAAAGCACTATTTTTATTCTAGTCTATTTTCTTAGTGGTTGCCTTGGGGATTAAAGTTAACATATTCATGTGTAACAACATATTTTGAATTAATACCAACTTAGTTTCAGTAGTATACAAAAACTTGTTTCTATATAGTTGCCCCCTTTTATGTTATTATTGCCACAAATTATACCTTTATACATTGTATGCACATGAAGGATGATAATTGGTTTTTTTTTTGCAGTTTTCTTTTAAATCATATATGAAAAAAAAAAGGATTTACTAACTAAAAATACCTTACTACTGACTTTTATATTTACCTATGGAGTTAATTTTACCAGTAGTCTTTATTTCTTCATGCAGATCAGGTCTAGTGCCCTTTCATTTCAACCTGAAAGACTCCCTTTAGCTTTTCTTCTAGGGTGAAGCTACTAGTGATGAGCTCAGTTTTTATCTGTGAACATCTTAATTTCTCCTCCATTTTCAAAGAATAGGTTTGCAGATATAGAATTCATTGTTGAGAGTATCTTTCAGCACTCTGAATATGTCATTCTGCTGCCTTCAGGCCTCTATGGTTTCTGATGAAAAATCAGCTGTTAATCTTATTGACGGTCATTTGTACATGATGAGTCACTTTCAAGACTCTACCTTTGGCATTCGATAGCTTGATTATAATGTGTCTCCATTTGGACCTCTGAGTTTATCTGTCTTGGAGTTTCATCTAACTTCTTGGATGTGTAGATTTATGTTTTTCACTAAATTTTGGAAATCTTCAACCATTATTTCTTCAAATACTCTTTCTGCCTCCTTCTCTCCACTGCTTCTGGACTCCCATTATGTATATGGTAATATACATAATGGTCTGGGGCTCTCTTCATTTTTCTTTGTTTTTTCTTTCTGCTCCTCAGACTGGGTAATCTCAATTGATTGACCTATCTTTAAGTCTGATGGTTCTTTCTTTTGCCAATTGAAATATGCTGTTGAGCCCCTCTAGTGATTTTTTCATTTCACGTATTTTCAACTCCAGAATTTATATTTGGTTCCTTTTTTATAATTTCTATCTCTTTATGTTCTGTATTTTGTGAGACATCATTCTCTGGTTTCCTTTTATTCATTGAGCATACATCAAACAGTTGATCTAGAGACTTTGCCTAGTAAGTCTAAGTTGTGAATATCTTCTGGGATAGCGTTTATTAATTTTTTTTCTCTGTGTATGGGCCATACTACTTTGTTTCTTTGCATGCCCTGTAATTTTTTTGTTGTAAATGGATATTTTGAATATTACAATGTAGCATCTCTGGAAATCAGATTCTCTCCCATCTCAGGGTTTGTTGCCGATGCTTGTTGCACTTGTTTGTTTAGTGACTTTTCTGAATTTTGTGGTTTGTATTCTTTGTTGTATGTATCCACCAAAGTATCTGTTCTATTAGCCTAGTGATCAACTAGTGATTTGATACAGATATCCTTCAATGCCTTGAATCAAAATATAAAAAATAAAAAAAGTCTCCCCGTCGTTATGAGACTCTGTGTGTTGAGGCATGCCTTCAATACTCAGCCAGGCAACTTACAACTCTACTTAGCCTTCACTTCCTGCTTTAGCAGAACTGAATGTCATCTAGAGGTGAAAGATTAATACCTCTTCAGATCATTTCTGAGCATGTGCTCACCCCTAGGCATTTGTGTGGCCTTCTGATTACCAGGAATATGCAGAACTTTTCAAAGCCCTTATTCCCAAATTATCTCATTCCCTAGCCTTTCCTTCCAAGCTTTTTCATTAATCTATTATTTCTCCCAATTGTTATACCTTGCCCCAGGTGGCAGAGACAAATTACATGTTATATATTTGCCTTTAAATGTTTTTGACCTCAGTCCTGGGAAAGCTCCAAGTTAGGTGAAATAAAGGCAGCCTCACAGCTGGTCCTTCAAGGAGCCACCAGAAAAGTCAAAACAACTACAGTTATTTGGAGAATGAGATCATTTCGCTCCCTCTGGTACTAGGTACCTATACAAGAATGCGGACTATTTTTTTTAAGTCTGCCATGGAGGTGGGGAGTGGAGGATAGGATAAAACAAAAAATGCCACAAAGAACCCCTTAATAAGATTCAGCTGTTTTATCTTGATTCAGCATTCCCCTGGTTGCTGAAAGCTTTTGATTAGTTTTCAGAGTTTCAAAAAAGCTGAATCGAACAGTTTTTGCCAATTTATTTTGTTGCATTTGTGGAAGGTTGGACTATTGTAGTTTCTTACACTGCCATTTTCCTAGCTATAGTGCTTGACAAAGGTGGAAATCTAGGGTCTCCACTTGGCCTTTGCTGACAGGGGTAGAGGAGTGGGCCATAGTTTTTTCTGTGGTGTTTGACTGAAGCAAAGCAGTTATTGTTTAATAGTTTTCTGTCTTGCTAGGCTGTACCTTTCCTGTTTTTTAAAAATCTGTGCACATAAAAATTTTTTTTGGAATATGGACTGGATATTAGAGGATATGATATAATCAAGTGTTTTAAGTAATGATTATAGCATTTTGGTTATGAGGGTTATCTTAATTTTTAGGAGATACAAATTAATTATTTAAAGATAAAATATGAGATATACAACTTACTCTCAAATGGTATAATAGCAAAGATATATTATAAAATATATAATATTTTAATATATTTTCTATATATATTTTCTTCTATAAAGAAAAACAAAGAAAATTTGCAAAGTATAAATTTTCAATTCTAGGTGGAAAGTAAATAGGCATTCACTGTAGAATGCATTCAGGGAGTTATAAAATTACCATATGTGGTGGTTTGAAACAGTAGGTACAACAGAAGATGATGTTCTTAAAGCTAATCTATTCCTGTGGGTATAAACCTATTGTATGTAGGAACATTTGATTAGGTTACTTCAGTTAAGGTGTGGTCTGGGTGAGTCTTAATCCTCTTACTGGAGTCCTTTATAAATGGGTTGAATACACACAAAGAGAGAAAGCCATAGAAACAAGAAGCTGAAATTAATGCAACCCAGAAGAGAAGGGAGAGATCAGCAGATGCCACCATGTGCCTTGGCATGTGACAGGATCACCAGCACCCGGTCTTCAGGAAGAAAGCATTGTCTTGACGATGCCTTGATTTGGACATTTTCAAGGCCTCAGAACTGTAAGATTATAAGCTAATTAATTTCTGTTGTTAAAAGCCACCCCATTTCATGGCATCTGCTTTAAGCAGCCTAGGAAACTAAAACAGATTTTGGTACCAGGAGAGTGGGGTGCTATCGAAAATAACAAAAATATGGAAAGAGCCTTGCAATTGGGTAATGGGTAGAGGATGGAAGAATTGTGAGGTACTTGACAGAAAAAGCCTAGATTGCTTTGAAGAGTCTGTTGGTAAAAATGTGGACATGAAAGCTACTTCAGATGAGTCCTTAGACAGAAATGATGAATGTGTCACTGCAAACTGGAAGAAAGATGACCATTGTTTTAAAGTGGCAGAGAACTGGGCAAAATTGAGTACTGATGTCAGATGGAAGGCAGAATTTGAAAGTGATGAGCTTGGCTATTTAGCTGAGGTGATTTCCAAACTAAATGTGGAACGTGCAGCCTGGTTTTCCTTGCAGCTAATGGTAAAATGCAAGAGGAAAGGGATAAGTTAAGAACTGAACTCCTGGGCACAAAGAAACCAGAAATTGATGATTTGGAAAATTCTGAGCTTTCAGAAAGTGAGTCCCCAGAGAATAGTGCCCATGTGAGGTTTAACTGAGCATGGATCCAGTCAGCCATTTCAATGCAAATCAGGATTGGAAATGCAGTCATCCAGAAAGGATTTGTGGAAAGTTCTTTTGTCTGATGGTTTGGACCCATGTTTATTACCTGCTAAACCAACAAGTTTTTTGCAAGATTTGTATGAATGGAACCACTGTCAGCCTGAGCTAAAAGGGACAGATTGAAGGAAAAATTACTTCAAAGGGAGCATCACCAAAGCTGAAGTCTGGGCGGAAGGCATCTTCTCAGGCCAAGAGAACAAGCTCACCATGTGAGTGGAATGGGTGAGTATGCCGTGGCACTTGGAAAGGGAGGCCTTCTGCTCTTTTCTTCAAGAGTGTTATCATCCCAGTTTTTTCAGATGCCTGGGGGATTACAGAGAGTCTGGCTGCCACTCCAGTGTTTAACAAAGGTGGAGCCTAGAGCCTGGCCACCATCCCAATGTTTGATAAGGGTGGAACCAGTGTTTGGGGAGAGCAGCATCCCAGTAATTGGGGAGGGCATGGCCACTATGCAAGTACTTGGAAAGGGTGGAGCTGATGCTCCATCAGACCCAGAGGATGAAACATTGTTACTAACATGACTCTCAGGGCTTGAAATCTAATAGAATATACCCTGCAGGGTTTTGTTTTTTAATTTTTAAATTTACTTTTAAAGAAGCATTAGACTACATAAATGTTACAAAAAATATATAGGAGATTCCCATATGCCCCAACTCCTCTCCCTCCCACACTTTCCCACATTAACATCCTTCATTAGTGTGGTACATTTGTTACAATTGATGAACCCATACTAAACCATTGCTACTAACCATGGGTTATACTTTACATCATAGATTATACTCTGTCCTGCACAATTTTGTAGGTTATGACAAAATACACAATGGCCTGTATCTGTCATTGCAATGTCATGCAGGAGAATTCCAATGTCCAGAAAATGTCCCCATATTACACATATTCTTCCCTCTCCCTCCCCTCAGAACCTTTGGTGGCCACTGCCTTTATATCAATGACAAAAGTTCTTCCATTGCTAGAATAATAATAAGTCTATAATAGAATAATAATAAGTCTACTTTAGTCCATTGTTCATTCCCCAATCTTGAGGATTTGGGGATGGTGATGCCCACCCAGTTTCTAATTGAGAGGGAGCTTAGATCCCATGGGGCAGATGGATGGAACTATCTTGCTTGCAGATGCAGATACCCTCTGTTCCTTGGGATGGGTGTTGTCCATCGTCATCTCATTGTTAGTTGTTCTGGGTGAGTCCAATGAACTGGAGAGCAGGTTTTGCAAATCTGCTGAGATTCAGAGCTCAACTGGCACATGGACAAACCAAAGATTTAAGTCTCTGGGACATATATTTAACAAGTACAGTGCTAATTATAGGTTCAAATAAAAGGGGCAGAAAAGCCATGTATAGTGAAACTATAAATGAGTCTAATTCTGTTACACTGGGAAGTATAAAATCAAAAGTAAGGCCCACTGACAGGGTGCTGAATTCCTAAGCTTGTGTGCCCTGCTTATAGTATCTGGATATCTCCAGAGCACTCAAGAGAGCCACTAATTGAGGCAATGTTTACTGTGGCAGTCAATGAGATCCTGCTGAGACATGAATAAGCGTAACCTCTAGAATGACCTCCCAACTCACTTTGAAATCTCTTAGCAATAAAAACTCATTTGTATTAATATTTCCCCCTTTTGATCAAGTCTTTTTCCAGATGCATTGCTAAGTGGCACTTGGTAACAATCCCTTGGTGCCAGGGAGGTTCATCCCTGGGAGTCATGTCCCATGCTGGGGGGAAGTTTTGCTTAGAGAGAGGCCACATCTGAGCAACAGGGAGGCTTCCAGGAGGTAACACTTAGGCAATATATAATATTAGGCTAAGTTTCAGTTTCACAAGAAAATGTTCATAAGTTCAATCATCAACATCAAGGGCCTGGTGTAATGGTCTGTCTTTCTTCACTAGGCACTGCCCTTGTACTTGGGGGATTCTTGTTGTCCTATTAGAGAATGTAGCAGATCTCCCCAGGATGGAAATTCAAAATTCTTTCAGTTATTATGTAGGTCTCCACCCACTGAGGCAATGTCCCTTGAACATTTGAATGTATTCATATGCCTTAGAGTCATGCTCCAGGTGCACCCCTCCCCATACATCCCCCATCTCCAACATCCTGCACCAATGATCCTCTCCTACCACAGTTGTGACCCTTCTGTAATCCAAAACCTCTCCAAAAACAAAGCCAACAAAATAACCAAATAAAATTAACAAGAAAATGAAGAAACAATAATAGTTTTTAAAATAAAATACAAAAATATTAAAAATTTGAATATAAAATTTCTCTAGACATTGTGTCTTTCATCACTGTAAGATCTGCTGTCTTGTATGTACAGTGATACTTTCTTCCATATATTCCCCTATTGTCTTATTTTTCTCATTTTATCTTCAAAGAAGCTTTAGGTTACAGAAAACTCATAGAAAATATAGGGGATTCCCATATACCCAATGCATTCCCCCTTTTCCACTCACCCCTATTAATAACATTTTACATGTTGTAGCAATTTGATATTATTGATGAATTCCAAAAAGAAATTGGATTATATTGGTAAATTGGTCTGTTCCTCTGGGCATGATTATATTATGATTAGGGCTTTGATTGGGCCACATCAGTAGGGCATTGAGTCCCTGCCCCATGCTGGGTGAGGACGCACAGATAAAAGACATGGCAAAGGACAGAGTTGGAGTTCTGATGCTGGAGTCTTGAGCTGGAGTCCAGGGAAGTAAGTACACAGAGGAGCTTGGACGTAAGGAAAGAGAGAAGGCCCCAGGAAGAGAAACAAGCCGTTCGCCTAACAGTCTATAGCTGGCCTTGTGGAGACAGAGCCGCTGACCCCAGAGAGAGGCAAGCCCCGGGAATAGAGGAACCCAGGAAACCTGAACCCTGGCAGACGTCGGCAACCATCTTGCTCCAACACGTGGCCACAGACTTTGGTGAGGGAAGCAACTTATGCTTTATGGCCTGGTAACTGAAAGCTTCTACCTCATATAAATACTCTTTATGAAAACCAACTGATTTCTGGTATTTTGCATCAGCACCCCTTTGGCTGACTAATACACATGTGGATGGTACATTTGTTACAATTGATGTACAAATACTGAAGCATTGCTACTAATAATCATGTCCATGGTTTATATTATGGTTTACATTTTGGATGGTACACTTTTATAGGTTTTGATGAAATTTGAAATGGCCTGTATCTGTTATTGCAAGATCATGCAGAACAATTCTAATGCCCTAAAAATGCCCTATGTTCCATCTATTCTATTCTTCCCTCCCCCTCCCCTTGGAACCTATGATAACCACTAAGTTTCAAGTTTTGATGAATAAGATTCATAATTATTTGCAATATTGATGACTTGGCATATTGGCTGTTTTCTTTTATTAGGTACTGCCTGTGTTCTCAAGGGATTCTTGTCCCTCTAATTGAGAACATAGGAGGACTCCCCAGGATGGAGTTTGATATTTTCTTGTTTATTGTGTGGTTCTCTATCCATTGAAATAACACATTATGACAAGATGAACACTTATATATTCCATAGAAGCATGCCCCAGGTGAGCCCTATCCCATATATTCCCTCCACACCCAATGCCCTATACCAGTAACCTTCCCCTGCCATACTTGCCAAAAGAACATTCCCAACATTGTAGTTTTAACCACAGATCTGAAAATCCCCAGAGTTCACCTGCTCTTTCCCCTAACCCTCCCCACAGTTCCATGGATAGTCCAATCCAACCCTCCACCCAACTCCCCCTCACAGACCAGCACCACCGAACCTAATCACATCACTTCACCACTCTCATGCCCATCCACTGCTCAACCACACCCTTCTACCTTATCATAGATTTTGCCCATAAGGGCATCAGCTCACCATCCTCTACTACCTTTCTGTCTCCTGTAAACCTATCTTCCAGACTCTAGCTCTGTAAGTCTGCAATTTGCTTAATTCATATCAGTGAGGTCATGTAATATTTGTCCTTCATTGCCTGGCTTACCTCACTCAACATAAGGTCTTCAAGATTCATCCATGTTATCCCATGTGTTAATACTGTATTCCTTCTTACAGATGAGTAATATTCCATTGTATGTATATGCCACAGTTTACTTACCCATTCATCTATTGATGGACATTTGGGTTGCTTCCAACTTTTGGCAATAGTGAATAATGCCACTATGAACATTGGTGTGCATATATCTGTTCATGCCCCCCTGCAAGGTTCTGGAATTGTTTGGGACCCATTACTCCTGTTTTCTTTCCAATTTCTCCCTATGGAAATCTGAATGTTTATTCTATGCCTATCTCTCCCTTGTATATTGGAGGCAGATAACTTGTTTTCTAGGTTTCACAGTACACAGATGGATGGGAATTGTGCCCCAAGACAGACTACACCTATGACCAAGTTTGATGAAACGTTGTACTTATCTTCATTAAGGTAATGACTTAAGGCTTTGGGGATATTGTGATGGAATGAATGTATTTTGTAAGTGAAAACAACATGTCTTTTTGGGGCCCAGTGTGTGGCGTGTGGTGGTTTGAAACTGTATGTACCCCAGAAAATCATGTTCTTAAAGCTAATCCATTTCTGTAGGTGTAAACCTACTGTAAGTAGGACCTTTTGATGAGGTTATGTCAGTTAAAGCATGGCCCAGGGTGAGTCTTAATCCTCTTACTAGAGTCCTTTATAAATAGGATGAAGAGAGAGAGAGAGAGAGAGAGAGAAATTCAGCCATGAAAGCAAGGAGCTAAAATCAACGAAACCCAGAAGAGAAGGGAGAGACCAGCAGATGCCACCATGTGCCTTGCCATGAGGCAGAGGAATGAAGGATCACCAGCCAGTCTTTGGGAAGAAAGCATCGCCTTGATGATGCCTTGATTTGGACATTTTCCCAGACTCTAACCATAAGCAAGTAAGTTCCCATTGTTCAAGCTGAACCATTTCATAGTATATCTGGTCTAAGCAGTCTAGGAAACTAAAACACCATATGACCCCACAATTCCACTGCTAGGTATATACCCAAAAGAATTGAGAGCAGGCACTTCAACAGATATTTGCATACCAATATTCAGAGCAGCATAATTGTTAAAAGTGGAAGCAAATCAAATGACCGTCAACAGATGAATGGATAAACAAATGTGATGTATACACACAGTTTTAGTTGCCAAAGGGCTACCGATGCAAAGTATCAGAAATGTGTTGGCTTTTTATAAAGAGTATTTATTTGGGATAAAAGCTTACAGTTCCAAGGCTGTGAAAAGTCCAAACTGAGGCACCATAAGAGGTGATTTCTCACCAAAATCAGCTACCATATGTTGAAGCAAGATGGCAGGTTATCTCTGCCTTTCCCTCTGAGCTTCCTCTCTCAGGCTCAGGGCCTCTTCTTTCTTCCCAAGTTCAGCTAAGCTATCAGGTACATAGCAGGGCTGATCTCTTGAGCTGCTCCATGAGCCAAGCCTCTTGGGGGCTTCATGCTTAAGTAATCTCTCTCACACTGCAGAATCAAAGTATGCTGGCTCGAGATGTGGCTCAACCAGTTGGGTGCCTGCCTACCACATGGGAGGTCCCGGGTTCAGGTCCCAGTGCCTCCTAAAAAGAAGACGAGCAGACACTGCCCCTGCCGCAACAAGCTAGATGCCGCCCCCACCGCAAGCAGATGCCACAAGCCAGCAGACACCACAGCCCTCAGGGAATGGATGTGGTTTAGGCCGTTGGGCACTCGCCTCTCATGTGGGAGGTTCCAGGGTTTGCCTCCTGGAGGAGGCAAGCAATGAGCAGACAGATAAGAGAACCATGGGGGGTGGGGGATAAATAAAGAAAAACTAAAGTAAATAAATAAATCTTAAAAAAAAATTCTGGCTCCCTTTGTCCTCCATCTCTGCCTGTGTGAGTCCATTTATATCAGATCCAGCAAGGGGGCAGGGACGCAACCTGAGTCACACCTCACTGATGTAGTCCAATCCAAAGTCCTAATGTGATCTTATCAGATAATCTAATCAAAGGCCTCTCAACTGAATTTAATGCAATAAAAGGGTATCACACCTAGAGGAACAGATTAGTTTACAAACAATCTTTCTCTTTTTGGGATTCATAAAATAATCTCAACCTACCACACATACAATGGAATATTATTCATTTGTAAAAAGGAATGAAGTGACATATGTGATAACATGCATGAACCATGAAGACATTGCGCTGAGTAAAATAAGCCAGACACAAAGACATATATATGATACTACTTACAGGAAATAATTAGAATATGTGATTTCAGAATCAGAAAGTAGAATACAGGTTACCAGAGCCCAGGGTGGTGGTGGGGAAAGAGAAGTTAGTGCTTAATTGGTATAGTTTTTGTTTGGGGTGATGGAAGATATTTGGTAATGAAGGGTAACAGGACTGTAGCACAGCACTGTAAATGTAATTAACACCATTGACTGGTATATTTGAAAGTGGTTAAAATGGTAAATTTTAGATGGTTATATGTATTACCAGAAAAAAACATTTTAAAAAACTCACCAAGACCTGTACAACATAAAGAGTGAACCTTAATGTAAACTATGGACTATAGTTAATAGTGTAATTATAATATAATTATAACACTGATTCATCAATTGTATCAAGAGTACCATGCTAATTCAGAATATTAAAGAAAACTGTGTGTGAGGTGAGAGTATATGGGAACTCTGTACTTTCTGCATGATTTTTCTGCAAACCTACAACTGCTGAAGAAAAATAAAATCACATTGAGCCTATCGGTATTGCAAAATTGAAAAGACTGATAATAACAAGTGTGCAAGAGGAGAAGGACAAACTGGAAACCTTTTATATTGTTGGTAGAAGTGTGAATTGATAGAATCATTTTGGAAAACTGTTTGGCAGTATCTATACAGGTGAGTGAGTATATTGCTTTCTATGATTCAGCAATTACACTTTTGGGTGCCCAGTAGAAATTAATTCTATGTCTACAAAAATATATATGTAAGAATATTCATAACAGCTTTATTAATAGTAGCCAAAACCTGAAAACCACACAAATGTTTACCAACATAAAATGAATAAATCATGGCAAAGGTTGGCAAACTAGCCCCCAGGCTAAATACAGACCGCCATCTGTTTTTGTACAGCCTAGGAACTAAGAATGGTTTTACATTTCTAAATAGTTGAAGAAAATCAAATTAATATAGTATTTTGTGACGCATATAAGTTATATGGAATTCAAGTGTCTATAAGCGTGCTAAAGCAGCGGCGCGGCTCTGGGCAGAAATCCCATCTGGGCTGCTGACCCGCAGGAGCGAGAACAGGCACAGCTGCACACGCCTCGGCTGAAGGTTCCCGTGGCGTGAACTTGTGCACTCATTGCAGGAAGCCTTTAGAGGGAGATAGTTCAGGTCGTTGTTAAGGTGTCAGTTTGTCCTGAGCCCTAGGCTACCGATTGTTCCTGGTGCACACTCTCCCAAGTCAGCGAAAGGCCCAGCGGATTCGTATCTGACTTTAGGAGAAATACCGCCCTCTTCCATGAGCGGACCCTTAAACAATACAGGGAGGCCTGCTTGTGGGTAAAATGGCAAACTTTCTTGTAAGCCTTTTCCATTCTAATCCTGTTGTGTTGTCTAAAAAGATGAAGGTGAAGAGGATATCACTGCCTAATAGTGATATCAGCAGCAGGCAAATGAAGCTGTTTACTGGGTTAGGATGACTTGGTTTACATTATGGGCCAATATCTGCTACACACATGGAGACTTAACTACTCAGTGTTGCCTACCTGCACAACATTTTGAGGCAAAAACATAGTATATTAAAAAAAAAAATCAGTGCCTATAAATAAAGCTTTATTGGAACACAGTCACTCTCATTTGTTTACATATTGTCTATGGCTGCTTCAGTGCTACAAGACAGAATCAGTTAGTTGTGATGGAAACTATTTGGCCTACAAAGCCTAATAATATTTACTAGCTGACTGTCTACAGAAAAAGTTTTCCAGCCTGTGAATTATGGTATAGTCACACAATAGAACACTACACAGCAAGAAAAAGAAGGGATTATTGCTATGTATGATAACAAGGACTCATCTCAAAGTCATAATATTGAGTGAAACAAGCCAGCCACATATGATTACATAAGATTACATTCTTATTAAATTCAAGAACAGACAAAACTAATCTTTGGTGATAACGTCCAATTAATGGTCACTTCTAGGTGAAGCCTGAGATTGGGGGGTGGGGTACACAAGGGAGCATTCTAGTATCTTGGAAATGTTTGTTATCTTGATCCATGTGTGGTGATTGCCTGTATGTGTAAAAATCTATTGAGCTGTATATGTAATATTTGGGGGCTCTACTGAATGTAAATTACACCTTAATAAAAAACAAAGACTGAATTTGCATTTTCTTTTTATCTCCTTATATTTCAATATAAAACTCATTCTTCAAATTATTTGCTAGATGAATTACTTAAGAACCCTCTCTCCCAAATCAAGAGGCCACTAGGCATATAGAGCTGTTTAAATTTAAATTAATTAGAATCGAAGAAAATTTAAAATTCAGTTCCTCAAACTAACCACATTTTAAGTGCTCAAGAGCCCACATGTAGCTAGGGCTCCTGTACTGTACAGTGAAGATACAAAACTTTATTGCAGAAAGTTCTATTGAGCAGCACTGCTCCAAAGCGTTAACGACTGTTTATCTCAGTTTCCAAGTGAGTAAACTGAAGTTTAGAAATATCAGTATGATACAGAGCTGCATAAAATCATGCCCATCCTCACAATCCTATGTTTACACACTTCTTATCCCACATTCACTGCCACAGCTTTCAGTTTATCATTCACTTAACAATTCCATGATTTCATGGGAATCTATTCTAAATTCACAACCATACAAACAAAAAAGCGCGTTCTCTTACAACTTGTAAGATATTTAGTCACATACTAAATTTGATTGATCGCAGACATCCACAAAGCCATAAACCACACCGTGTTCCCAGGCCCTCTGACACACAATCCCAAATGGATCACCCGCTTATCCATTTACAAATCCTTTCATAGTCTCTAACACAGTCTGACGCATCTCACAATCACCGGCATGGCCAGTCTTCATCCCCTCCCCTTCCCATAGGGAAGTATATACACACAGAGTTGTGCAGTAAGCGTCACTCCTATACCCCATGAGCAACTACTAGGCTGTCACGGTCACTGAGTCCAGCTCAGCGTTCTGAAAGAAATCTGGACTTTACCTCCATACCTTCCGCAGCGTTTCCTGCCCCGGACTACATTTCCCTGCAGGCATCACGGCAAGACTCAACTCCTGGTGACTTCTCTGTATAGGATTTTCTGGTACCTTTGGGGAAATCACTCGAGTACAACGTGGTAAGTGGGCTTAGACCGTGGCGGTGTTACAGCCGCACTCTGAGCAAGCGAGCCGTCCAAGAGCTGCAAGGGCGCGCCCAACTCTGGACCGCAGATTGGGTGTTGGCACTGCCGCTGGGCCTAAATGCTGCTGGATCCGACTGGTTTCTTGCTTTAGACTACATGTCCCGGAGGCCACTGCGGCCCTGCGCCGCTTCGTTCACTTACGCCATTACATCTTGGTGCAAGGATAGGATGTACAGCAGCCAGGTGAGTGGACGGCCTCACCGGGACCCGCCCGCCGCAACTGAGTTAGAACACCTAGAAAGAAGTGCCATATGTGTTACTGGGAATACCAGTGAGCTGGCCGGGGCTCGGTGCTGACGGAAAGAGGACTACCCGGACTCTGAATACATTTCTCCGAGGTCCCAGCGCTCCAGGCTATTTCCTTACGGAAGTCGTTCTTGCGGATGCCGATTGGCAGCGTCCCCTTTCCGCCTGCAAAATCAGCACCGTCACTTTGGTTCCGGGCCGACGCTAGTGGCGGGCGTGGAACGAATTGGTTTGTTTCTCGGTGTGTGATGTGTGCGTGTGCGTTTGTGTGGCCATTTCTGTGGCCATGTCCTGGAATCACTTGCATCTTTCTAACGCTCGTGATCGCAGGGCCTTCTCACGCCTGTGTACTCTCCCCTCATACGACAGGGACAGCGTGCCGCTAGCTGAGAATCATGCGATTCCAGCTCTGCTCTGCCTTTATCTTCTTGCAGAGATTCATGCTTTTTTGAATGCTCTGATAATGAGAATTTATATATGGAAGGGTCGTAGGAAAGGGAGAGAAGACCACCATAATAGGATGCCCCATTCTGCCTTGAGAGCCTTGTGGAAACGCTAACCCTTTTCTGGTTGGGATTGATGTGGGAGGTAGTCCCAAATTTTGTGGTCTCTGAGAAAGGCCTTACGATTCTTCTATCTTTCCTCAGTTCTGCATTTCTTAAAGGAGGTACACAGAACAAAAGAAAAGTATATTGCACATCTGAAAGACTTGCCTAAAGTAAGTTACCATATATGTAAATATATCCCATTGTTCTTTCTCCAGTCAACCTGTTGATTGACATTTGGGTTGTTAACACCTTTTGGCTTTTGTAAATAATGCGCCTGTGAACATTAGTACACAAGTATCCGTTTAGAGTCCCTGCTTTCACTTCTTTCAGTTCTTTGGCATATATTCCTAGGAATGGAATTGCCAGATCATATAGTATTCTATGTCATTTTTTGAGGAACTGCCAGACTGATATCCACAGCGGCTGCACCTTTTAGTTTTTTGTTTTTTTAAAAGATTTATTTATTTTATTTTACTTATCCCCCCCCTTGCTGCTTGTGCTGCTGTGTCCATTCGCTGCATGTCTTCTCTGTGTCTGCTTATCTCCCCCTTGCTATGAGGTCTTGCCGCATCAGCCCACAGCGCAGTGCGAGCTGGCCTGCCCTCACAAGGAGGCGCCGGGAAGGGAACCCGGGGCCTCTCATATGGTAAACGGGTGCTCTATCCATTGCGCCACACCCGCTTCCTGCCGTGAGGTTGCTGCATCAGCCCACCGCACCGCTCAGGCCGGCGTGCCCTCAGAAGGAGGCCTCGGGAAGCGAACCCAGGCCTCCCATATGGTAAACGGGGGCTCTGTCCACTGAGCCACACCCGCTTCCCTGCACCTTTTTCTATTCCCACCAGCAATGCACAAGAGTTTCGATTTCTCTGCCTGCCAGCCAAGACTTCTTATTTACCTTTTAAAAATTAACAGCCATCCTAGTGGGTTTGAAATGTTATCATTGTTGTTTTGATTTGCCTTTCTCTAATGGCTAATGATGTAGAGCATCTTTTAATTGACATATTGGCTTTTTTTTTTCTATATCTTTGGAGAAATGTTTATTTGAACCTATTGTCCATATTACAGTTGAGTTGTTCACCTTTTTCTTGTTGAGTTTTAGGTGTTCTTTATATATTCTGTTTATTAAACCCTTATCAAGATATATGATTTTGAAATTTTTTCTCATTCTGTAGGTTGTCTTCTCACTTTCTCGAAAAATCCTTAGATGCACAAAAGTTTTTAATTTAGATGAAGTCCAATTTATCTATTTTTTCTTTTGTTGCTGATGATTTTTGTCTCATCTAGGAATCTACTGCCTAAAGCAAGGTCTTGAAGATTTTTTCCCTGTGTTTTCTTCTAAAAAGAAATTATGCTTAGTGCTTTAATTTGGGTCATTGATTCATTTCTAATTAATTTTTGTATATAGTGTTAGGTAGTGGTCCAGTTTAATTCTTTTGTATGTGAGTATCAATTTTTTCCCCACACATTGTTGAGGCTATTCTATCTCCATTGAATGAACTTCAAACACTTATCAAAATCAATTTGCCATAGATGTATGGGTTTATTTCTGGACCCCCAATTCTGTTCCATTGTTCCATATATCTATCCTTATGCCAGCATCACACTGTTTTGATTCCTGTAGTTTTCTGATAAGTTTTGAAATTGGGAAGTGTGAATCCTCCAGTTTTCTTCTTCATTTTCTAGATTGTTTAGGCTATTTGGGGTGTTTTGGTTTGCTAAAGGCTGCCAAGGCAATATGCCAGAAATGGGTTGGCTTTTACAATGGAGATTTATTAATCTGTAAGCTTACAGTTCCGAGGCTGTGAAAATGTCCAACTCAGGGCTTCAACAGCAATGCTTTTCTCCCCAAGGACTGGCTGCTGGTGGTCCTGGATTCCTCTCTCATATGGCAAGGCATTTGGTGGCATCCACTCATCTCTCCCCTTTCCTCCAGGCCTCATTGCTTTCAGCTTCTGGTTTCAGTGGCTTCCTCCAGCTTCTGTGTTTTATGATTTCAGCTTCTGGCTCACAGGGCCTTCTCTCTCAGCTTCTGGGGGTTTCTCTCTGTTTCTGTGGGCCTCCCTCTCCCCATTTTTATCCCATTTATAAAGGATTCCAGTAAGAGGATTCAGACCCCAGGCCATGCCCTACTGAAGTAATCTAATCAGATGCCGTTAACGGAAGTGATCTATTCAAAAGGACAGACCTACAATAGGCTCACACCCACTGGAATGGATTAATTTAAGAACATAATTTTCTGGGGCCTCTTGCAATTCAATTGAATTTCAGGATTGGCTTTTCCATTTCTGCACAAAAGACAGTTGGGATTTAGAAGGGATAATGACGAATCTGTAGAAGGCTTTGGGTAGTTTTGACATCTTAATAATATGAAGTCTTCCAATCTATGAAAATGGGATGTTAGTCCAGTAGGATTTTAATAACTATTGCAATTGGAAATCTTCTTGCTTTAGTTTCAGTTTGGATTCTCTTATTAAAATAAGGTTGAAAATCTTTTCAAATGTTTAATGAATTGTCTATGAATTGTCTTTTTTGTTCTTTGTCCATAGTTAATCATGATTTTTTATGTTTCACCTGATTGTCACCCTTAGTGATTTAAGTTGCAGATTTTTTCTCCCAATTTTTTGTTTGCCTGTATTTGTGTTCTTTCTCTTACGCAATTTTTCAATGTAATAATATTTATCCATTTGTTGTTTTATTATTCTTTGATTGTAAGACATAGAAGACTTTTCCCCTTTTAAGTTAAAAAAGAACACAACCATTTTCTCTTCTAGCATTTTTGTGATTTCATTTTTTAAATATTTAGATTTCTTATCCATTTAGAGTATATCCTGGTATGTTGTGTAAAATGAATATAATTTTACTATTTCCAATATTAAATAATTTATCTTTCCCCAGAGATCAGAGATTGTTTCCTTGATTGGTATGTCTGTTTATGTGCCAGTACTACAGTGTTTTAATGATAGGGACTTCATAGTATTTTTTAAATCTCTGCCATCTCTTTTGCAGGCATTTCCTTCCTATTCTTGTCCTTTTATTTTCTTAATTGTTGGATTTAGATTTAATGTGTGTCTCCATCCTTCTTAGTATTTCTATTGGAATCACATTTAATTTATATTTATATATATATATATTATATATCAAATATCATATCAATTTTGGCAACATCTTTATGATGTATCATTTTAGCCATTTTCAGTGGGGGTAATATTACTCCTAAGGAGGTAAAAATTGGTTTTGGGGGGCAAAATCTTAAATACTACAGTGGTTTGTAGTCCTCCAAAGCACAGCTCTAAGCTCCAAAATCGTATCCTTCAGTATTTACTTTCTGTCATTGGGTTTTCTTGAATATCACGTGAGCATCATTGACATTGAGTTTATGGAATGTATATATAGCAAGATCAATGCTACAATACTACGGCAAATTCTTTCAATCAATTGCTCACTCTCAAAAGTCACATTGCAAGTTTGCAAATTGCTGCTTGCACATTGGCTGACCTGGAGATGTTGTGTATGTTTGCTCCTCAGTGTTTTTGTGTGTGACTTGGGCTTTGAGAATTAAATAAAAATAGTTTATATTTTATTGTCCTACAAAAGTTAGTCAATCTGTCAAATAAAAAACAAATCTGGACGTATGTAAGATCTTTATTCAAAGGGATTATTGCAATAGCGATAGAATCACTAGTGAAATAGGGAGAACACTCTGATCTTAAGGTGTCTTGGCGTCCCTGTGGTCAGGCAGAAAGGAATTTTCTTTTATAAGGAGGAGTAAACAAGTCTAGAAAGAATTGGATGTGAGGGATAAGTGGGTGGACAATTGAGCAGATGATGTTTTCTCTATGGTCAGCCAGGGAGAGGCTTCTTGGGAGAGGCCATTATGAGTGTTGTTCTGCATTCTGATGCTGGCTCAGGCTCAAGGGTGGACCAAAGTTCAGGAACCTGGGGGAAAGAGAGAAGCCTGACTAACATTTGGTCAAATTAGCAGGTATTTTGTTGAGATTAGCCAGTAGGGTCAATTAATTAGTTCAGCTAATAATTTATAAGACAAAGAATAAGAATTTGGAGGGTCTGTGTCTGGCCTTGTCCTTGATAAGAAGAGGGGGTCATCCTCGAGTGTTATCTAAGTAACATAGGGAAGGGTCATTCTTTGCAGGAAGCCATTTCCCAGGACACAAACAGTGGAAGGATTTCTTTAACCATTGCTCTTTTCCAGGATCACAGGACTTGGGTAAAGTTCAGCATTGTCAAACCCATCATTAATTAAATGAGGTGCTAAAAAAACAAAATGGGGAGAATACCTGAATGAAGATTTAGCAGCTAGTTAAAGTTTCTCATATCTTGTGAAAGTTAAGAGCTAAGATCAATAAAAATAAAATTGAAGACATTAATTTTTTAATTGATTTCATTTTGCTGGAAAAATAGTTTAGAAAGATATTTTAAAAATTTGGTTACATTGCTATTATGTATTTCTATAAATTGCTAATTTGCATTTGTAATATGACACAATTTATATAGATATATAAATCTACTACTTAGCAAATACAGTTATAAAGTTAAATGTTAATATTGTCAAAGAAAATTGTACCAGAAATGTTACACAGGCAAAGATGACTCTGTTTAAGGACTGCTATGGTAGGTGAGAGAGTAAAACTGAAATCCAGGGAAGGCAAGGGGTTGTTTGAGTTTTATAAGTCAAATCAAGGGCAGTAGAAAAGTACTAGGGGGGGAAGCGGGTGTGGCTCAATAGATAGAGCTCCCGTTTACCATCTGGGAGGCCCGGGGTTCGCTTCCTGGGGCCTCACAGCAAGGGGGAGATAAGCAGACACGGAGAAAACACACAGCAAATGGACACAGCAAGCACAAGCAGCAAGGGGGGGGATTAAATAAATAAATAAATAAATAAAATCTTAAAAAAAAAAAAAATTTTTTTT
>JAQZBX010025077.1:0-29758 GCA_029593785.1 Cabassous unicinctus | reverse complement strand
CTTTCCCTCAGGCATTTTTGACTTCTACAGTTTGCTTGAGCCCTGTTGATTAGTCTCCTGTCCCTGCCTCCTCTTTAATCTACTTCCTCTTTTTCTCTTGTGGCTGGGTATGACAGGCTGCCTGAGTAGATCCTCCCTCCCGTCTCCATATTGGGTCAAAGTCCCTTATTAGATTCAAAGAGGTCTCAGCTAGCCAAATTCAGGGCAAAGAAACCACTCTTCACCCTCCCAGACCCCTCTTCCTCCAAGGGAATTCCCCCTACTGCTCCATTGGGAGCAGTAAGCCAAGAGTTTCACCAAAGCTATTTGTCCTGAGGGCAGAGTATATGTGCCATTTCCAGGCACAGGGGTGAGCAACACATGGTTTTTTATCTTTCCAGTTTCTTGTTAGATGACTTAGAGCACCTTCCCATTCTACATATATCCAATACAGCTCCTTCAGATAGTTCCCTGCCTTCTCTCAACTTTCTGTTTTGTGAGCATGTCAGACTCTGCCTATTTACTTTGGTGCCATTTTCCTGAAACTTGTACTTCAATTTTTTTAAAAATCCTATATAACATATGAGAAATGCAATGTCAGCAGAAATGGTCTTGGATGATATAAAAAAGCTACTGGTTAGAATAACAATAAGTCTAAAGTATAATAAAACTAAGTCTCCTCTAGGCCATTACTCATTCCCTAATCTTGAGGATTCTGGGATGGTGATGCCCACTCTGCCTCTAATTGAGAGGGGGCTTAGATCCCATGCAGCAGATGGATGAGTATATCTTACTTGCAGTTTCAGTCTCTGTTCCTTGTGATCGTCATTGTCCATCATCATTTCCTTGTTAGTCATCTTGTGTGAGTCCAATGAACTGGAAAGAAGGTGTTGCAACTCTGTTGAGTTTCAGGTCTTGACTGGCACATGAAAACCTGAAAGATTTAAGTCTCTTGGACATAAGCCTATCAACTCTAATATTAACTATAGGTTCAAATAGAAGGGACAGAAGAGCCATGTGTAGGGAAACCACAATTGAGTCCAACTCTGTCACAATGGGGAGCATAAATTCCAAAGTAGGTCCACTAGCAGGGTACCAAACTCTTAAGCTGTCAGGGCTGCCTGTAGTGTCTGGATGTCTCCAGAGCCCTCAGTAGCCCCATTATTTGAGGCAATTTTTTTCTGTGGCAGTCAATGGGAACCTGCTGAGATATGCACAAGTATAACCTCTGGTTTGACCTCCAGACTTACAGTTATTCTACTATAGAATTATTGTTATTCTAGCAATGGAATAACTTTTATCATTGATGTGGAGGCAGTGGCCTCTGGAGGTTCTGAGATGAGGAAGAGGGAAAAATAGGTGCAATATAGAGGCATTTTTGAGACATTGGAATTATCCTGAATGATTTTCAATGACAGAATCAGGCCATTATATATCTTGTCATATATTATACAATTGTGTGGGAGAGAGTGTAAACTACAATGTAAACTATAACTCACACTTAGTGGCAATGCTTCAATATGTGTTCATCAATTATAACAAATGTACCACACTAATGAAGGATGTTATTAATGTGGGAAAGTGTTGGAGGGGAGGGAGTGGGACATATAGGAAACCCTTGCATTTTTTAGATAACTTTTATGTAATCTAACTATGTTTCTAAAAACTTTTACAAAGTAATACTTTATATTAAAAAAGAATCTGATCCAATAAGAGAAAATTCTACTATCTCAATAAAAAGTGTCAAATTATTTTGAAACACCTAGATGTTCATGTTCTCTCAACCTCAGGGATTTGAGGACCTATAGATATTGTGAATAGATAGGCAGAATAGATGATTACAGCACTATGTATGAAAGTGGGAATCTATAGGCAAAAAGCAAGCAAACAAAAAACAAACAAATAACCTTTGCAAGTCCATTGATTTTAGAAAGCTGTATCCAGGATATTGTATATTTAGATTGCAGTTATATCTAAAAGGCAAATAGTCAGTGTATTTCTCATTTATAAATTATGATCCTTAAGCCAGCCAAAGCAGCTATACCTGCTATTTACAGACAGTTTAGGCTTCAAGAGAAGTCAGATAAAGATTTGAGGCATGATGAAGAGAGCTATACAAGGGGATACTTCCTCTATAACAGCATGAAGATAATTTTAATTTCATGATGTATGGCTAGAAAGTCTTATTGTATTTTATTAAAGAATGACTATCACACTGCAAAGAGATGTAATGGCAATTTTGAATCTTTCATGTAACAAAGGCCACTGTAATGGCAATTTTGAATCTTTCATGTAACAAAGGCCACTGTATTTGATAAAACATGTTTTAGTCCAAATGAATTGCACTCTCTAACTAATGAAATAAATGTATCCATTTTTTCTTATTTAAATTTTATGAGCAATTTTAATAACTGAAAAATCTGTGTTAAAAAAGATAAAAAATTTAGCTGGGATTCAAAATGGGCAGGAGGAGAAATAGGATTATGTCATTGAATCTTATTGTAGCACTTCTATTCTGTGAAAGTTAAATCTGTTTATGGATATACTGCCTTTTGTTATCCATGTACCAGTTGATAGACATTTATTTGTTTTGTTTTTTTTCAGTTTTGGCTGCCATGAACTTATGCTACAATTCATTGCATAGACATGATTTCATTTTTCTTGCATAGATTTCTTGGAGTAAAATTAGTAAGAATTATGGTAAGTTTATATTTTTAAGAAACTGACAAAATGTTTCCCAAAGTAGCAACCTCATTTTGCATTCTCACAAAAAATACATGATTGTTCCAGTTTTTCCACATCTTAACACTTGGTATTTTCTCTCTTTATTTTAGCCATTCTAGTGTGTGTATGTGATAACTCATAGCAGATTTTAATTTGTATTTCCCTAGTGAGGAAATTCATTGAATATTTCTTCTTTGTTGAATGTCTATTCATCATATTTTCCCCTTTTTAAGTGTTGTTTGTCTTCTTATTATTGAGTTATAAGAGTAATTTATATTTTCTGGATACGTCTGTTTTCTGACATTATTTGCAAATATTTTCTACCAGTATGTGGGTTGTCTTTTTATTTATTTTAATGAATTGTAGTCCTAATATAAGAGCTAAAATGATAAAACAACTAGATGAAAGTATAGGAGAAAATCTTTGTGACCGTGAGTTATCTAAAGTGTCTTAGATGTGATTCAAAAACTCAAGTCATAAAGAAAAAAATAAAATATTGAATATCATTATAATTAAGCATTTTTGTGCTTTGAAAGACACCATGAGAGAAGTGCTCCCATATTGGATTGTGGGGACAATGAATCAATGTGAAAGACAGTGGCTTGAGGATGGTGTTAAATATTAAATTTACACTTTTTTTCAGCTATGACTAAGTGAGGATTCTGTGACAGAGAATGGTGGAAGCTGCTAGGGAGACAGATATGATAATTCATGAAGCCCTTTGTTTAGGTTGCTTATCTATATATGGGTTTATTTTATTGATAAATGTTAAGAAAAACATCTAGAAGGAGATAAATATTGTTTAATATAATAATATCTAGCATTAAAAGTAAAACCTATTTCTAAAACTCTCTCTAAATCTATCAAACTAAAACCCAAACTTTCACTAAATCAGCTGATTAGAGAAAGAGTATAAGGGGTTGAGTACTGAGGCATCTCCATTTCTTTGGTATTGTGTCTTCTTTCAGGCTCCGAACACCAGCTTCTCTTAGGCTCAGGCTAAGACCTTTGGGTCATGCATGGTCTTTGTAGCTGTCAATACTAAGATCTGCAACACAATCACAAGTTCTGGAATTGGGGGAGGCACAGAGATGAATGGAGGGGAAAGATGCAGATGGTGACCCTACAGGCACCTACAACTCTCTTTTCCAAATTAAGGAGCCATTGGCTGGATGGCTGAGCAACCTAGGGGCATATATGGAAATGGTTTCTATCCCCTGGGTAGAAGTTCTCAGGCCATCCTTCACTTCCTGTGCCTATTTTTACCAGCTAGTTCTTGCCTCCACTTGCACGTTCATATAAAATAGCAGCTACCCTATTATTCCCCTCAGCTTTGCTGAAATTCCTAAAGTGCCAAAAAGAAAGCTAGAAAACCAATGGCTCCCATATGTACTTGTTTCCCTTCCCCTCTTCTTCTGACCTGCTCCACATTTCCTCTTCTTTCTCTTCATCTCTTCTTACATCCCAAATCTCTTCTCTTGAACCTTATATAGGATAATTTCTGCAACCAGACTTGTTCTGGAACAGTGTTGACAGCTGGGAGAGAGAAGGAAGAAAACATTTATGCATGTCAAAGTGACCCAGTGCAGGAAAACACCTGTGTGGCCTGAGCAAAGTTCATAAGAAGGGACATGAGTAGAGTTTGGGAAACAGGGCAAACCTGTCTTGCTGGAACTGTGGTTTCTGAGAGGAGCAGGGACCCTAAGCTCAGTGATCCATAGACTCTGTGGTGGGCCTGGTTGATTCCAGGACACCAGGTCAGCAGTAGAATGAGAGCCAGTGTGTGCAAGAAGCCAATCAGTAGCCCCTTCATACAAGTCCTCTAGAAACCCTGCCAGGTCTTAGAAAGTATTGTGGGGTAGCTGGACAGCAATCTCTCTCTCAAATAAGAACAAATTCAGGTTTTACTCCTAATCATGGGATTTGGAATTTGGGTGAAGAGTGGAGGTTAGAAGTGTGTTCAAGGATATGCATCCCACTGCACCTCTCCAGGACACATAAACCCCCTCCCCTGTCCCCCACATTGAAAAGCACACCTCACAGACTTGCACATAGACCATCCCCAGTCCCTGTACACAGAATGCATGCCACCTCAAGGGAACACTGATGCTTATAAGAACTGTAGTTCTTTACCTGGAAAATCACTTTCTTTAACCATACCCTAATTCCCACCAGAAGATGGAACCATAATGGCTCTCCAGACAAAGCCAGCAAGAAGTGATTGATTCCAGGATATATACTGTTTTTGCATGTTCTCAGTGTCATGCACAATTACAGAAATGAAAACACTCTGAGCATCGCATCATGCTATGTAGTGTTTCCTCAGGTACTTTGTTCTCTTGGTGCATTTTAAAAAACAGATGAGAGACTGTGGTTGAGTCAAAGGTCCTGTAAACTAGTGTAGGGACATCTGTGGAAAGGCACATACTTTTTTTGAACATGCATCTCTCAAATCCATTTTGCTTTGTAATTATAAAATACTTAATCAATGGAGGAAAATTGATGCTGAGGAAAAGGCCCCTACCATGTAGTTTGAAATATTTTGCCTTTTGTGGATGCCCTCTTGAATCAGGGGTCAGTTTGAAAATGACCCCAATTGACACTTTTCTCTCCTAGGAAATTGTAGGTAACAAATATAATATACATGATTAGATATCCTTATCTGAAGTCAATGGAAAGAGAAAGAAACAAAAAAGGTAACATTTATGTATTAGAAAAAGAATAATAACCCCACCTCGGCATTAGATAGGGCTGCCTCATTTTTTCATTCATTAGGAAGCCCCACTATCATTTGCCTCTTCTGGGCTAGAAGGACACAGTGTATCTCTGAGCACATTGATGTTTTATCCATGAATAACTTAGGGAGTACTTTGGCCTTGGACAAGAGGGTAGAGTGGAGTTTGTGGATTAGTAAGTACACTAGTTTTTGGATTAACAAGTACATCCTTTTTACTGTAATAAGTTCAAAGAGAGTAGCAGGAAAGAAATGCAAATAAGAGTGCTTGTCTTTGCAGTTAATGGCAACCTAAAGTAACAGTCTACACATGGCACTAAAATACATGCTATGGTTCAATGATAGGGTCCCATTGCACCTCCTGTTTGTTCTGTATCTCACCTATGTTGTCAAAATTGCCAGTGTCTTCTTAACATCTTCTACATCATTTCAACCTCCATGGATCCAAACATACTGACCCTGCATTTACCATACGTTCTAAAGGAATTTCCACTTGATGAAAAGCAACCATTTGGGTGGCCTGGTTTCAATCCTAGGCAACAAATTCTATTGCATTTTTCATACTATTCTTTTGTGGTAAAGACAATCAATTATAGAAGATTTGAAAATATTGAAATCTTATCATTTAAAAATCACCATTATTAATCTTACATTTTCCTTCTAGTCTTTCTTTTTCTATAGTGGGTATGTGTATTCACTGAGTGATTGACTGTTCATCTTTACAGAAACCAGTTGACAGAGAGGCAGTCATCATGGAAGAGAGGCTCAAATTGGGTGCTGATGTTCTCTAAGACCATTGCATCAAGGGTGTTGGACGCCAGGCTGAGGGCCAATTGATATTTGAGTTCTATTTGTTAATGTTCTTGAGGTGTGTCAATCAGAATTTGAGCATCTCTCAGGTTCTTGGTGATAATAGTATCAAATACACTAAAATGTCTTTCCATTGTTTATCTGCTTTGGGTGAACTGCTGAGGGTTGATCTTATGCCTGACAGAGTTGACCAGGTTGCCCTATGTGATGCCTTATAGCTCTCAGAATCTTGAGCTGACCAGAGAATGTGGACATTCTATGAGTCTTTCACACTAATGACTATGCCAGAGTCTGTGGTAATCTGCACAGCCAGCTGCCCTAGGCCTTGTGGCCGCTGAGGCTCCCTTATAATGATGGGCAGGTTTGATCTCTCTGTAGGCCCAGGTAATTCCTGTGTAGGCACATACACAGATGCTGGGTCTCCCTTCCATGGTGTCTAATGATGCCATGACTGAGTGCATAAGGGCAGAAATGTAGTTCAGAGCACCAGCATTGGGGCAGCATGTCTGTGTTACACTGAGGCCCTTCCACTTAGGAGCTTGAGAGCTTGGGCCATTCATCTCTGCACCTCAGTTTCAATTGTCTGTACAACTTAAACATTAATTCCCCATTCCATAACCTCACCCCAGCTCCTGATAACCTATATTCTAATTTCTGACTCTTTGAATTTGGTTAATCTAATTATTTTATATGTGACATCATCTAATTATTGTCCTTTTATGTCTGGCTTATTTCTCTCAACATGATGTCTTCAAGGTTCATCGATATTGTAGCATGTATGAGGTCTTTACTCTTTATATAGCTGAATAATATTCCATTTTATGTATATAACACATTTTGTTTATCCATTCACCTCTTGATGCACAGCTGGGTAGCTTCCATGGTTTGACAATTGTGAATATGCCATTATGAACACTTGTGAGTAAATATCTGTTTGAGTCCCTGTTTTCAATTCTTTTGAGAATATACCTAGAAGGGGGATTGCTGGGTCATATGGTAATTCTATTCTTAACTTTCTGAGGAATCACCAAACTGTTTTCCAGAGCAGTTCTACTGTTCTACATTTCAGCCAATATTGAATAATTGTTCCCACTTCCACACCCTCTCCAGCACTTGTGATTTTCCACTTTTTAATAGTAGCAATCCTAATAATGGGTCCACTCAAAGGGATCCATGAAATGGTATGTCATTGTGGTTTGATTTGCATTTTTCTAATGGCTAATGATATTGAGCACTTTTTCACTTGCTTTTTGGCCATATGTTAGACAATGGATTCTTATACTTCACAATGAAATCATGAGCAATAAAAGAAAAAATAGATATATGGGACTTCTTCAAAATTTTAAAATTTGTGCATCAAAGGACATTTTCAAGAAAGTGAAAAGACAACCAACAGAATGGGAGAAAATATAAGCAAACTATATATAATAAGGGTTTATATTGAGAATATGAAAAGAACCCTTACAACTCAATAATAAAAGGAAAACCCATTAAAAAATGGGCAAAGTATTTAAATAGACATTTCTTCAAAGAAGATATGCAAATGGCCAATAAGCATAAGCAAAGATGCTCAACATCTTTAGTCATTAGGGAAATTCAAATCAAAAGCCTGATGATTTATCACTTAACACTCATTAGAATGGCTATTATATAAAAATTGGAAAATAGCAAGTGCTGGTGAGAATCATATAAATAGGAAACCTTGTACACTATTGATAGGTATGTAAAATAATGCATCCACTGTGGAAAACAGTTTGGAAGTTCCTCAAAAAGTTAAACTTAGAACTACCATATGACTTAGCAATCCCACTTCCAGAAATACATCCAAAAGAATTGAAAGCAGAGATTCAGAAACATATTTGTATACCAATATTCACAGCAAAATAGACAAAAAATAGAAGCCAAATATCCACCAGCAAATAAATGGATAAATAAAATGTGGTAAATACATATGATGGAATATTGTTCAGCTGTAATAAAGAATGAAGTCCTGATGCATGTGACAACATGGATGAACCTTGAGGACATTATGCTGTGTGAAATAAGTCAGACACAAAAGGACAAATATTGTATGATCTCATTGATATGAAATAATTAAAATAAGCAAACTCATAGATTTAAAACCTAGAATTTAATTTACCAAGGGATAGAATGGGGTTAGAGAATGGAGAGCTGAAGCTTAAATTTGCAGTATGTCTATTTAGGTTGATTGTAAATGTTTGGAAATGGATAGTGATGCAGCACATTATTGTGAATGTAATTAACTGTGCTGAATTATGTTTGTGAAAGTGGCTATAAGGGAAATTTTAGGCCATGTACATTACTAGAAGGAAAGTTACAAGTTAAAACATGGGACCGTATCACTCATTGAACAGTGTTGTGGATGATGGCCTGGGGTTAATAGCACAAATATAAGATTGTTCTTTCATTAATGACACTATTACATGGTGTTAATAATAGGATGGTATATGGAATAAATACACTTAATGTAAACTATGGACAATAGTTATCAGTAATATCTTACTATTCTTTCCTCAACCATAACAAAGCTACCACACTAATGCAAATTGTCAACAATAGAGGGGTATATGAGACTATTGTATTTTTTACATGACTTTTCTGTAAACCTAAAATTTCCCTAATCAAAAAAATTGTCATAATTTAAGAAAACATTATGCTAAGCAAAAGAAACCATACACAAAATACTACATATTCTCTGATTCATTTATATAAAAGGTAAATATAAATAACTTTATAAAGATAGAATTATATTAGTGGTTATGTAGGGTTGGGGAATGATAGAGGGATTGAGAGGTGACTGCTAAGTGGTAAGGGGATTTTCTTCTTGGAATGATGAAAATGTTCTAAAATTATGGTGATGAATGCACAACTCTGTGATTATACAGAAAGTCACTGTACAGTTTGGATAGATTGTTTGGTATGTGAATATATCTCAATAAAACTGCTTTTAAAACTTGGGACATACACTGTAGAGGTCCTTGTAGTCCAGTATAAGAACTTCAGATTTTATTGTAAGCTATGAATGGATGGGGAGTTTCAGTAAAGAGTAATAAGGGATAAGACCTGCCTTAGGTTTTAACAAGATCATTCTGGCTGCTAGATGAGAATGGGCCACAGTGGCAAGCAGGTCAAAGGCAGAGAAGTTAAGCAGCTATCACAGTAGTTCAGGTGAGAGATACGGTGGATTAGAAAAAGCAATAGCAGTTAGGCAAATCAGGTGGTCAGGTTTGGCACATGTTTGAAGTAGTTGATGCTGGATTGATGTGGGGTAAGAAAGTGACACAATCCCAAACCCCAAAGATAGAGGAATGAGCAAACATAAAGGAGGAATGGAACTATGGATTAAGTGGACTTATTCTAGTAATGTACAGTGGACTTATTATTATTCTAGTAATGGAAGAACTTGTAACATTGATATAAAGACAGTGGTCACCAGAGATTCTGAGGGAAGGGAGAGGGAAGAATAGGTGTAACATGGAGCATTTTTGAGGCATTGGAATTTTTTTGGATGATATTATAATGACAGATACAAGTCATTATATATTTTGTCAAAACCTATAAAAATGTGCAGTGCAAAGTGCAAACTATAGATCTTGCTTAGTAGCAATGCTTCAATATGTGTCCATCAAGTGTAACAAATGTATTATACTAATGAAAAATATTGTTAATGGGGTAAAGGCGGGGGTAGGGTATATAGGAAAGCCCTATAGAAGAAGAATCACTGGAGTTGTCAGGCTGGGCAAGAGAAAGACTGGGGCATCATCAAACCTATTTGATATTTGAAAACATGGAGACAGATTCCTAAGGGAGAGTGCATAGAATGATATCCATAAAAAACAAAAATGATACATTGGTCTTCACCCAATGCTAAAAATACTGATCTGCAAAAGACAAACTGTAAAGGAAAAATACAGGAAAAAATATTTGCAAACCTCTAATATGACAAAGAAACAACAGATATCAAGAATATCTGATATCAAGGGTGGATGAGGTTCAAGCGATTGAACACAACTTCCCACATGGGAGGTTCTGGGTTCACTTTCTGGTGCCTCCTAAAAAAATAAAAGCAAACAGCAAGCAAACAAATGAAAAAAGCCAACTTGGGGAGTGGATGAGGTTCAGTGGCTGAGCACAGGTTTCCCATTTATGAGGTTCTGGTTTCACTCCCAGACCCAAGATTAACACAGATATACTAAAAGAAGAAGAAGAAGATGAAAGAAAGAGAGAAAGAAAGAAAGAAAGAAAGAAAGAAAGAAAGAAAGAAAGAAAGAAAGAAAGAAAGAAAGAAAGAGATACCTAGAATATACAAAAAGGAGTTCCAAAATTCTCAAAACTCGATCATGAAAAAAACAATCCTATTAGAAAATAGGCAAAATATCAACAAACTTTTCATTATAGTAGATATATGGATGGGAAATAAGTACATGAAGAGATGCTTGATATAATTAGTTATCAGGGAAATGTAAAATAGATCATTATTAGATATAAATATACACTATTAAAACAACTAAAATATAAAGTGCCAATACCAAATGCTGGAGAGAATGCAGAGAAACTGACTCTCTCATATATTTCTTGAAAGAATATAAAATGGTACAGTCACTCTGAAAACTAGTTAGCAGTTTCTTATAAAACTAAATATATACCTATCATACAACCCAGCAAGTGCACTCCTGCACATTAATCACCTAGAAATGAAATCTCATGCCCAAACTAAAGTATCAGTTTGTCCTGGAAAAGGTTAATCAAAATGATAAACCTCTAGCTAGGCTAACCAAACCTAAAATAGAGAACATACAAATTACCAATACCAGGAATGGAAGATGGACACCACTACTGGTTCCACAGAGAGGAAAAGGATAATCAAAGAAGACTATGAACAACCCTAAGTCCAATAATTTGATAATTTAAATATAATGACTCAAAACTCCTTGAGAGATGAAAACTATCAAAACTGACACAAGAACAAATAGATAATCAGAATAGCCCTGTAGCCTTTAAAATTTTGAATCAATAATAACATTCCAAAAAATAAAGGACTGGATTCAGATGGTTCACTGGCAATTTCTACCAAACATTCAAGGAAAAATGAAAAAATTCTCCACAATCTTTTTCAGGAAACAAAGCAGAGGGAACATTTCCTAGCTCACTCTATGAGACCAACATGTTCCTAATACTAAAACCAGATAAAGAAATTAAAAGGATGGATAACTACATACCAATATGTCTCATGAACATAAAACAAAAATTTTGTCCCATTGTCTGGGAATGTCCAGTTGACTAGGGGCCTCCTGGAAGGAAAATTCACATAACAGCCCATACTTCACATACCTGTCATGACCCCTCCCCTTAATCTTTATTATTGTGTATTTTGTGGAAATGAAGCACGGGCATATATCAATAAAAAATAAAAAAAAAATCAAAGATTGTAAAAGCTACACAATGAGAGTCCAGCCCTTGTTCTCTCAGTTCTACCCCTTGCCAGACACCAACTTAACAATTTCTCGCATCTCCTTGCATGAATAGGCCAGCCAGGTACACGCATACATGTCTGTGCCTGATTGTACAGCTTATTTTTTGTGCATTTAAATTTTTTTACCTAAGTTTTGCACTCCGGCGAAAGGCAGCGAGTCTAGAAACTCGTGTGCCAAGTTGGTCACAAGCCCGGGGACACGGGCGCCCTCCTTCCCCAGGGCCTGCTCCCCTTTTTTGCAGAGGAAGCAGATGTCTGCCTTTCCTCCCGGTGCTGGCCATCTGCTATTAAGGTCTGGACGTGCCTGTCTCTTGGTTCCAGCAGGGTCCGCAGGGAAACCCTCCCGGACAGTGCAGTGTTTAGCAGCCTAGCCCCAGCCCCACCCAGTTCTCCGAAGAAAGGCTCCCGCTCCTCGCCCCGCCGCCTGCGCGGTGTCACGCAGCCGGTGCCTCAGAAGTCTGAGAGACAGTCTTCTTCATGCCTTGGTGCTGCCGAGTAAGCCGCCGCCCTCTGGTCTCCCGGATGAGCCACCCCTGCATCCCCGACGCCCCACTGTGATCCCCCAGCCCCGAACCCACCCCAGATCCCACCCTCACCCCACTTCCACGGCCCGGTGCCTCCTCCACCCTCACCCTTGATGCTTCCCCAGCGCCGCCCTGCCTGAGCCTTCCCCGAACTCCCCAGCCGCAGCCCCATCCCCAGCCCCATCGCCATCCTTCCCTCCACCTGGGCATGAAGGGCCCTTTCCAAGCTGAGGCTGCGGGGATCCTAAGGGGGTGGGCGATACGGCGGCGGGGGTCGATTCGTAGCTAAATCAAGAGAATAAGTCGGGCCCTTATGACTCCCCCAGGAACACAAACTTCAATTTCCTCAGAGGATCCCAAAATCTTCCCCTGCAGACATGGTGCTGGGAGCCCAGCGGGGAGAGGAGCAGGAGGAGGAAGCGAAGGGCGAAGGGAGAAGAGGAGGGCGAGGGGAGGGTGCCGGCGTTGCGGGAGCCAGAGGGTGGAGGGCTGGCTACGCGCGGCCCTGACTCCTCAGATGTGTCCCCGCACCAACCTGGACCGGCAGATGCGTGTCCAGAGACATCGGAAGAGGAGGAGGAGGGGGAGGGGTGGGGGAGGGGGGACCGGGCTGCAGACAAAGGAGCTTGCTGCAGTGTCAGAGACGTGCTCTGGATGCCAGGGGCGTGGCCCCGACTACCAGGTCAAGGCATAGCTGGGCGCAGGACCTCGCGCGGGGCAGAGGAGCGCTCTCCCAAGTCACGCGAGTATACCCTCCTCCCACTCTTCTGTTTTATTATTTAATTTTATTCATTTATTATTTTGAATTAAGCAAACTTTTATGGAGGCATAAATTGTGGTCGAGACATATATTTCCACTGATTTAAGTGCAACACCATGAAAATATAACTCATGGGCACCAAAAATTCCTCTCCTCTAACACACTAAGATCTAGATTACTATCTAATCTACAGCAATTGTTTCACTTAATCTGCAAAAAGTTTATTACGTCTAGTTTCACAGATGGGATACCCCAGGCAAAAAAGGTAGAGTGGCTTGTCAAAGGCCACAAAGTAGGCAGGTAATGGAACCAGTATTCAAAAGCCAGACAGCCTGGCAGGAGATTCTGACCTCTCTGAGATAATGGATAATGGCTTTTTAAAAATATATTCTAAAGAATAAGAAAAAAGAAGTATTCTCATTTCTTCTATTGCAAGTGACCATCTCTATTTTGTTTCTGCATCTAACTTTTGAATATTTCTTTTTAAATCTAAGCACTTGTAGAGAAAGGATACAACTACACAACATTATTAATGTGCTTGTGGATTTTGTTTGCAAGTATTTTATTGAGGATTTTTGCATGTATATTCATTAGAGATATTTGTCTGTAATTTTCTTTTTCAGTAATATCTTTATCTGGTTTTGGTATTAGGGTGATGTTGGCATCATAGAATGAGTTTGATAGCATTCTTTCCAGTTCAATTTTTTGGAAGAGCTTGAGCAAGATTGGTATTAGTTCATCTTTGAATGACTGGTAGAATTCATCTGTGAAGCCATATGGTCCTGATCTTTCCATCTTTGGGAGGTTTTTGATAACTCTTTCAATCTATTCACTTTTGATTGATTTGTTGAGGTCCTCTAGCTCTTATAAAGTCACTGTAGGTTGTTCATGTGTTTCCAGGAATTTGCCCATTTCATCCACAATTTTCTAGTTTTTTGACATACAGTTGTTCATTCTGTCCTCTTATGATCTCTCTTATTTCTCTGGGGTCAGTGGTAATGTCCTGCCTCACATTTATGATTTTATTTACTTGTGTCTTCTCTCTTTATTTCTTTGTAAATATACCTAATTTTGTCAATTTTGTTGATCTTCTCAAATAACCAACTTTTGATATTGTTGACTCTCTCTATTGTTTTGTGTTGTCGATTTGATTGATTTTGCTGTGATCTTTAATATTTCTTTCCTTCAGTTTGGTTTGGGATTCATTTACTGCTCTTTATTTTGTTCTTCCAGGTGTGTAGTTAGGTCATCAATTTCAGCTCTTTCTTCTTTTTTAATGTAAGCATTGAGTACTATTAATTTCCCTCTCAGCGCTGCCTTTGCAGTGTCCCATAGGTTTTGATATATTGTGTGCTCATTTTCTCTCATCTCAAGATATTTGCTGAATTCTCTTGCAATTTCTTCTTTGACTCACTGTTTAAGAGTGTGCTGTTTAATCCTCATATATTTATGAATTTTCCCTTTTTCTGTCCATTATTGAGCTCCTATTTCATTCCGTTATGACCAAAGAAAGTGTTTTGTATAATTTCAATCTTTTAAAATTTATTGAGACTTCTCTTGTGACCCAACATAATGTCTATCTTGGAGAAGGATCCTTGAGCACTTGAAAAGAACATATATCTTGCTCTTTAGGGGTGCAGTGATCTATGTATGCCTGTTAGGTCTAGTTTATTCATCATATTATTCAATTTCTCTGTTTCTTTATTTATCCTCTGTCCACTTGCTCTATCCAATCCTGGGAGTGGTGTATTGAAGTCTCCATCTATTATTGTAGAGACATCAGTTTCTCCCTTCAGCTTTGCCAGTGTGTGCCTCATGTAGCTTGGGGCACTGAGGTTAGGTGCATAAATATCTAGAATAGTTATTTCTTCTTGTTAAATTGCTCCTTTTATTAATATATAATGACCTTCTTCCTTATATATTAATAAATAACAGTTTTGCATTTAAAATCCATTTTGTCTGATATTAGTATTGCTACTCCAACTCATCTTTTGTTACTATTTGCATGGAATATCTTTTTCCAAACTTTCACTTTTAACCTGGTTGTGTCCTTACATCTGAGGTGAGTCTCTTGTAGACAACATATAGATGGCTCATATTTTTTAATACATTCTGTCAGTCTGTGTCTCATGATTGTGGGGTTAAAGCCATTAACATTCAATGCTATAACTGTAAAGGCATTACTTACTTCATCCATTTTGACCTTTGGCTTTCTGTTGTCATACCATACTATAGTCTATCTTTTTACCCTTTCTAATATTCTTCATTTCTACACACTTCTCCCAGTCTCTTTCCCTTGTATTTTTCCTTTCAGGCTGCAGGACTCCCTTTAGTATCTCTTGTAATTCTCTTCTTTTGGTAACATATTCTATCGTTTTTTGTTTGTCTGTGAAGACTTCGAACTTCCCTTCATTTTTAAGGACAGCTTTGCAGGATACAGAATTCTTGGCTGGCAGATTTTCTATTTCAATACATTAAATACATTATATGACATTCTTCTCTCCTCTATGATTTCTGATGAGACGTTGGCACTTAATCATATTGAATTTCCTTTGTATTGGATGCTATTTTTTTCCTTTGCTGCTTTCAAAATCTTCTCTTTATCTCTGATATGTGTCATTCTGAATAGTAGGTGTCTTGGGGTAAGTCTGTACTTGTTTATTCTGTTTGGGATGCATTGTCTTTCTTGTATATTGATATTCTGGTCTTTTTAAGGGTAGGGAAGTTTTCAATCTTTATTTCCTCAGATATTCTTTCTGCTGTTTTTCCATTTTCTTCTCCTTCTGGGAAGTCAATAATGCATAGGTTTTGCATTTCACATTGTCATTCTATTCCCTGAGACCATATTCCATTTTTTCCCATTCTTTTCTCTTTTCTGGTGTCCCGTCTTTTCCAGTTCAGATGTCCTATCTTCAAAATCACTAATACTGTCTTCAAGCAGTTCATATCTGCTCTTATATGTCTTTAATGTATTTTTAATCTCATACATCATGTCTTTTATTCCCATAAAGTCTGTTACTTTTATTTGCAGACTTTCAAGCACAAATCAGTTGTAAAAATGCATAAGAGCACGTCTGCTGCTTTGTGTGGAAAGACTAGGCATAGCTTTGTAAGAAACTGTCTGCCTGAGCTCCACAGTGGCTGCAGCCTTGTGGATTCCCCCAGGAGTGGTGTAGGTGCTGAGGTGCTGCCTCCTCACAGCAGATGGTCTTGTCAGTTTCATTTGACTTTTAAGCATTCACATGTATGTGCAGTGGTATCTTGTTGCCTTAATTTGCAATTCCCTAAGGACAAATCATGTTGAGCATCTTTTCATAATCTTTTTTTGTCATCTGCATATTTTCTTTGATGAGGTGTCTCCTCAGAACTTTTGCCCAGTTTTAACTGGCTTAATCATTATATTACACTTGAGTTTTAAGATTTGATTTCTACATATTGTATAAAAGTCCTTTATCAGATATGGGTTTTTCAAGCATTTTAGCTCTATATTTGTCTGCACATTTCATTTCCTTTACCTGGCTTTTAGTAAAGCAGAAGTTTTTAATTTCAGTAAAGTCCATGGTATCTCCCTCACACACACAAATTATGCATTTGTCGCTGTCTCTAAAAATTTATTACCAAGATCCAGGACCCTAGACTTTCTCCTATGTTTTCTTGTAGATGTTTTATATTTTTCCATGTTACATTTAGGTCTATGAATCATTTTGAATTCATATCTATGAAAAATAGGCATTTATTTTTTGCACATAATTGCAAAAATGTTTGTTAAAAAGACTATCTTATATCTATTAAATTGCTTTTACAGCTTTCTGAACATCAGTTGACAATATTTGTATTGGTCAATATATATTAAGTTTTGAAATTGAGGTATGAGCCACCCAACTTTACTGTATGTCTTAAGTATTGGGTGTTTATTCTATATCTATTGTCTTTTGATATACATTTTAAGTTTGTTGGTATCTGCAAAATTGCTTGCTGGGATTTTGCTTGGAACTACAATGAATTTATAGATCACATTGGGAAGAATTGACATTTTAGTAGACTTTTGTCTTCAAATCCATGTGCACAAAACATTTCTAATTTATTCAGATTTTATTGGCCTTCTTCATTGTTTTTGCAGTTTCCTACACATAGGTCCTGCACATGTTTTGCTAGATTTATATCAAAGTATTGCATTTTTGCTAAATATAATTGTATTTTTTGTTATTTTAAATTTCCAATAGTTCATTGTTGGCATATAGGGAAGAAATCACCTTTTGTATATGAGGCTTTTCCCCCTGCAACCTTCATATATTATTTATTCATCCCAGGAATGTTTTTTTGATTCACAGAGTTTAATACACAGACAATCTTGTTACTCTTGAACAAAAACATTATTTCTTATTCTCTAAAAAGTATACTTTAAAAGAAACTTTTCAAGTCTCTAATATGTATAAGAAGCAGAGACTGTGGGAGGGAAAAAGAAAGTGGAGTTCCAGGTGTGGTTTAATGGATTTTGGAGTCAAAATGTAGAGGGAGCAACCTTGAGAGAAAGGAGGAGGAGGCCAGAGAGTGGAGTGCTAGATCTTGGGGCCTTGTAGCAACTTGTTTTTGGAAGGTGGAAGTGTGAGGTCTATCATGGTGCTCATGAGGTCATAAGGAGGACAGTTTGTTGAAGGAGAAATAGTTTCAAGAGGCTCAAAGACAAGTATGTGCATATTGAAATCATCATGATTCATGAGAAATCTTATAAGAGAAAGTCATAGAGCAGCTGTAGAAGGAATCCAGAAGGATGGCAGTAATTCCAAGGTCAGTAGATAACCATGTAAAGACAGATTATGTATAGAGTAATGTTATAATATGAGGGTGAATGTTGAAGGAGGATAGATGGAATAGTGAGAATTGTCTGAAACTGAGAAGGATTAGCTATTAGGCAAACACTCAGGTCATATGAGAGATATCTGAGAGGAAAAAGCTGCCATTTGAGAACTTTTCAGGGGCATATCCCAGGCAAGAATCAGGTTTCAGTTAGGACATGAAGGTAAAAAGAATGTTCAGAGATGGGCTTGACAGTCTAAGGGATTTGCTATTTACTGACTGAAGATTTCAAAAGACACAATGGAGGGAATTTAGAAAGGGGCAGTAGTGAAGGATGGAGCCAGAAAAAGAGCTGTAGTGAGTCCAGTGGGTACAAGAATCCAGGTGTTGAGAGAGTTGACCCAGTATTCCTGAGCTGCTGTGGTGACAAACACAGTCAGGAGTAAAGGTCATTTTGACTGAGCCTGATATTCCCAGAGCAGAGAGGGGTTGGGAGGATGTGAATATTGGGGACGGCAGAGGATGTAGGTTTTTCCAGGGGCATGGAATCAGGGAAGGGAGATCTGTCAAGTCTGACGCCTTCCATTTTGCCTGTCATGCTGCTTATGCCCTGTAGGGGTACTCTGACTCTAGGATGGCCTCACTCTGACTTCTCTGCCTATTATATATGTCCAAATAAATAAAAGGAAATTCCTCACCATAACTGGCATGCTAATGATATCCTGACCTGGGTCTCACCATGAGAAGGATAAAGCTTATTCTCCGATGTAGAATTCCTTAATTGATTTGGAGAAAATTTGGAGAGTTCCTGACTTATACAACCATTCTAGTTTTCCAGTAATCTGTATTTCATTAAACTTAGTTTACTGCCATGCAATTTAAAATTAATGATCAATCCTTTAATTTTTCACCTTCCTCTGACCCAGCTTCAGATCTGGCTGGATGATGTCAGTTCCAGTGAGAGGCATCCAGGCTTACCTGGTCATGAGAACTGAAAGACCTGATTTTGAAGTTGAGAGAGTGGAAATAGACTTTTTCACCTAAATATCAACACATTCTCTAATTTAAAAGATACAAAAAAGTAACAAAATTTTCAAAGAGCATGATCATTAAAACAGAAATGTAAAAAAAGAAATACAAGAAAAAAAGAGGAAAATGTTAAAAAATTAGTAGCTGAAAAATGCAAATGAAAACAGCAATGAAATACCACTTCCATCAATCAGACTCACAAATGTTAAAAGTCAATATACTTAGTGTTGAAAGGAAAGAGGAAAATTAATCCTTTCATTTGCCTTTAAAATATTGGTCCCATAAAATGCTACAAAAGTTCTTTGGGACAAACTTGAAAAATATGATAAGCTATTCTACATCTAAGAAGCTATTAAAAATTATTTTATTTGTGCACAACTATTCAGTTATGAGAAAATTTATTATGAAGTTGTTTATAATGACCAAGCTTTTGGAAACAGTCACCAAAGGGTAATGGAATAAAAATACATCTTATAAACATACTCTATAATAAAACACATTTAGTTTGTTCAATGAAATTTTAGAATAATATTTAATAAGATGGAAAAATAGTCATGATATTTTCAATTGAAAATAGTAGCTTATAAAAAATATATAATGACATGACAATTCCACTCCTAATTATATACCCAAGGGAAATAATCACTGATATGCACACAAAATCTTTTCCATGAATGTTATAGCAAACATTATTCATAATAGCCAAAATGTACAAACTAAATGTCCATCACCTGATGAATGAATAAACAAAATGTGGTAAGTCCATACAATGCAATTCAGCAATAAAAAGGATTGATATATGCTCCAATATGGCTCAACCTTGAAAACATGATGGCAAGTAGAAGGCAGCAGTCACAAGGACTACATATTATTTGATTCCATTTATATGAAATGTCAAGAAGAGGAAATCTATAGAGAAAGAAAGTAGAATCATGATTACCTAGGGCTGGGGGATGGGGAGAGTATGGAGTGACTGCTACTGGATACAGGGCTTCTTTTAGGAGGGGGCCAAAATATTCTAAAATTAGATTGTGGTGATGCTTGCAACATCCTGTTAATATACTAAAAAATGGCTTGTACAGCTTACATGAATGAATTATCTGGCATGTAAATTATAACTCAATAAATTTTCTAAAATATATATAAACACACAATATGAACCCATACAAAAATACATGTGTGTATAACTTTAAAATATTAAAAACATATTAAATATAGTTGTATTGAGATGGTGAAAATGTAGGTGATATTTAATTTCATTTTGCTTTTCTGTACATTCTAAATTTTCTACATTGGACATGCACTACTCCATTTCTTTTTTAAAATTTCAAAACTCATGTCTTCTAGCTACTGATCTTCCAGACTCTAATTCCATGAGTTTACACTCTACCCTTAATTCATATCAGTGAGATCATCCAATATTTGTCCTTTTGTCTCTGGCTTATTTCATGGTGAGATTCTTCTGTATAATAACTGCAATAATGGGCACCTGAAATTACTCATTTGTCAAGTCCTATGGATCTGTACAGCACAAAGTGTAAGCCACAATGTAAACTACAGACTTTGGTTAGTAGCAATGCTTTAATATTAGTTCATCAACTGTAACAATGTACCATACTAATTTAAGAGGTCCATAGTAGGGGTAACTATGTGTATGAGTGAGTGGGGAGTTATATGCGAATTCCCTATACTTTTGTAAATGTAAATTTAAAACTTCTCTAAAAATAAATTTAAAAAATAAAAATAAAAAATTTTCAATACTAATTCATGAAATCCATAAACAGTTTGCAAAGAATGGGAGAGGTATTTTGTTATATTTTTGTTTTATGTTGGTTTGTTTTGCTAGCTCCAGGCCATATCATTGGATGTTTACAAACTTAAGGAAGAGGCAGTTAAGAGACTACCCCAGAGTTCACAAGTGAGGCAAGAGAGCCTGAGCTCCTCCTGAGGCAAAGGTGAGTCTATCAGCAAAGAAACAAGGTACAGACATTCCATGTTCCAAATTTGCTTTTTTAAAAATTTCTCATGACAGTTCAGCACCTTCCCTAGAGGTGACAGCTCAGGAAGAACTTCCAGGTTTCCTGACATGTGGCCAGACTCTGACTCCATGTGGCTTCCACAACCAGTGAGATGTGGGTGGTTTTTCAAGTCCGTCAGGTGAACCAAACTCTCAGGGTCAACCTACTGTGCATTTGGATCATGTACAGCCTTAAAAAACCCTGTCCATGATGAGAAAACAAGATAAGTCTCCTGGATGATGCACCCAGGGACATACCAGGGTGTCTCCTCTTTTTGCTCTTTTTCAGTGAAGTCTTGTGGCTCAACATGATGGTGGGCTGCTAAGGTAGGGAACCAATAATACTGAATAGCCTGGGAGAGGAAGGAGATATATATATACACTTACTCTGGAAAAAGAAAGTGGGGCCTTAAATTTTCAATTCAGATAAATTCATTCTACAATAAAAGAATCTGCCCCAATGTTGACTAAGCAATAATGCAAATTCAACATTATTATTATTAATATTATTATTATTATATTTTGCCTGGGCACAGCCAAGGCAGACAACTAGATTCTGAGAATTATTTGTACAGTGTCACAGTGTTAGTTGAATGAAAGTTTTTTCATGCTTCCACACTAAACCAGAACAAAATGAAGGAAATGACTTTATATGTGTGTGAATAAAATATCATATAATGTATAACAACATTGCAAATACATTTTCTGTGTTTGAAGCTTGAAAACATAATGGAATTGTTTAGAATTGATGTAGTGGAGAATCCCTAGTGTTTCAATGCTTTTAAGCTTGAGGGAGAACCCTATATTATTACAGGGTTCTGTGGTTTCCACAAATATTCCTTGAAACTGAGTCTCTGCTGTGAGTGGGCCATGAGCACCCCCTGCAGCTCAGCCCCCTCCTGCATGGGGAGGTTTGTGTCTGGGCTCACACTGACGTCCCCTCACTGTGTGTCTTGCACAGTAGTACACAGCTTTGTCCTCAGCATCATGGAGCTCAGCTGCACAGAGAACTGGTTCTTGGATGTGGAGAAGTCAATTCTTGAGGGATGGATTGTAGGCATTGCTACCTTCATAGCATACTGTTGGCAACCACTGCAGTCCCATCCTCAGGGATGACAGATCCAATCCCAGCAGTAACCACTGGTTATGATGGGGAATCCAGAGACAGAGCAGGTGAGGGACAGCATCTACAAGGGCTTCACCAGGCCAGGTCCTGATGCTAGCAGCTGCACCTGGGCAGGGCATCTGAGGACAAGGAGAACAGTGAGTCCCGTGCTCAGAGACAGCATCCCCATTACCTTCATGTCTGAATCCTGAGACCCTCACATCTGGGAGCTGCCACCAGAAAAAGGAAGAACCACAAGGGTTTCATGTTCCTTTGTAGGAGGCCCATGACTTCCAGACAATGTTTTCCAGTTTAGGAGTTCCTGGATTTCAGTCCATGTTGCTGTGATTTCATCACTTGACCAAAGTGGCCATTTGCATGTGGGAGGAACTTTTGTATGTAAAGGTCAAAGGGACCAGTGGAGTTCCCTGTCTCTGGGGCTCCTCTGGAAGGAGGATGCAGGTTGATCTTTAGGAGAACAGTCCAATTCCTGGGTCCCACTTCACTAAGTAAGGGGATTTCTTTACCCAGGCCATGAAAACTTCCTGAAGGAGCTGGTTAGGGAGGCAGATGTAGCCAAGGAAAAAGGATGACTTTGGAAATATTGTCAGTGTGCCTCTACTCTAATGGAGATACATAATTATCAAATATTCAACAAAAATACACAACCTGTAATCTGCTCAATAAATTTTCTGATCCATTTATCTCCTCTGTTAGCTGATTTTATTGGATATTCTAAAGTTTGAAGCAGCAGCTAAATGTATGTAACACATTGAATTTAGACAAACTGTATTCAATCCATTATATGTCACAATTCAGAATGACTTTATTTGAATTACTTAATGTGAATGAATATTTCTTCTTAGAATAGGACTTTTATAAAATGTACCTTCATAATTATTGTTGAATTGAAATTTCTCAATACAATCTCACAAGCAGTTAATTCTTATCACCCCTAGCAGGTTCCTAAATCTGCTTATTCCCTGTACTTAGCTGAGTCTGCAGGGACAACCTACATCTCAGGACTCTCTCCTTAGTTAAGACTTTAAGGAACATTAACCCTCCTCTGATTTACAAATAGGGACAGTCAGTGGAGGGTCATAAACCCACCAATATGTTGGATCAGTGTTATTGGATGAATTTTGTCTCTCAAAAACACATGGTCAAGTTCTAATGCTGGTTGTGTGAATGTGACCTTATTTGGAAATAGTTTCTTTGAAGATGTTGTTAAGATAAGGTCAAACTGGATTAGATTGGACCCTAATCCAAAATGACATTTGTCCTTTTAAGAAGGAAAGAATTGTAAACAGACTCATAAAGGATACCATGTGATGATTCTTATGAATTCAAAGGCCCAGGATTTAGGGCAAAATACGAGAAGCAAGGAGGAGGATGGGAAGGGTTCTCCCCCTTTTGAACCTCCAGAACTGTAATTTAATATATTTATATTGCATTAAATCATCCATTTTTTTATTCTTTGTTAAAGCAGCCCTAGAAATCCATTCAATGATCCATTCATGGATCCCAGGAAAGCCCAATTCCTGCTTTCTTTGACAATACCAGTGAATTTTAAATTCAGTGACAATTGTTTCTCTACATGGGGAAATAACATGAAGATCCTTATCAATATAACAGCATGGTGAATGGTTTGCAGAAGGGATGAGCGCACAATGGCTAAAGAGTAGCTCCCTGAACCATCATCAGGTCCATTGAGAAATGACCTGAATGCTGTCCCCCTGAGGCCTGTGTCACTGAATTTGGTATAATGGCTGAGATCCCACAAGTCAATAGTGCAGACAGCCCATCAAAGCTCCCTACCATTCCTGCCCTGTGACCCTCAGGATGTGACCTCACCGCTATGGGCTTCAGTCTGATAGGACATAAATTGGGGAGCACAGCAGAAACTTTATTTGTTAATTTTAAAGTAGGGAGCCAGAGATGTTTCCGGCTATCATTACTGCTATTAGTGCTATCATCACCCCAGGGGTGAGAATGTGGAGACCTATGTGAGCCCTCACCTCTGACCTCCACAATTGCACCAGGGCATTTGCTCTGGTCCTGTCCTTGACATGTCACACCTGTGTGATTGGGGTAGATCAACACCCTCTGCTTCAAGGACACAATCTGTACACTTGCCAATTTAGTCCTGTTGTTTCTAAGGATCTCTTTTCCCTTACATAAAAGGCTTCAGGAACACAGTCTTGAATGCAGCATATTGCAACCTCTCTATTCAGTATTCTTGTGGATTACATAAAAACTATCCTCCATCCTGGAATGTAGGCAACAGAAAAGTCAACAGAAATAGGGTTAGAAAGATTAACAGGAAAAATCAGGTCCTGCTCATTTAGAGCTGGAAATATGGGCTGACCTGCTGTGGGCAAGAGGAGGGGAAGGGATGGCATCCACCATCCAGAACCAGGTGAGCCCATTCCTCACCAGGAGGTCATATAGGATTGCAGAGATCCAAAATTGGGTGTCCTGGTCTTCCGGGCTGATGGACTCAGAGGGAAAGTGATATAAATTCTTGCTAACAGAGAAAAAAATCCAAGAGGTGTGCATATGTTTCTGTGGGTGAGAATGTGTTGCTAGAGACTGCTCACCCTCAAGAAAGAAATATATATATATTAGGCCACTAGGTAGAAAATAGCTTTTGGCACTTGTGGATATTATTAAGCAATGCTGTGGTCAGACACCATCACTTGATTTTTTGTCATGCATTTTTTTAGAAGAACTAACTGAAATGACTAATTTGTAATAGAAAGGGTAAAGAGGTATATATTATTAAATATTTTTTTTTATTTTTAAAGAAACTTTAGATTACATAAATGTTACATAAAAATATACGGGGTTCACATATGCCCCACCCCATCCCCATTCACATTTTCCCACATTAACATGATCTTCATTAGTGTGGTATATTTGTTATAATTGATGAACACATATTTGAACATTGCTACTAACTGTGGACTATAATTTACATTATAATTGACACAGTGTCCCACACTTTTGTAGATTATGATAAAATATACAATGGCCTCTATCCATCATTGTAATGTCATGCAGGACAATTCCAATGTTCCAAAAATGCATCCATATTATACCTGTTCTTTACTCTCTCTCCCCTCAGAACCTCTGGTGGCCACTGCCTTTATATCAATGATAAAAGTTCTTCTATTGCTTGAATAATATTTTTTAAAATAATATTTTAGTGACATTCTTTTGTAGATTAGCAATGATGAAAATACTGGGTGAAGTAAGCACCATGACCAGAGAGAGAAGTAAGAGATGGTGGAATTAATTTTAGAAGATGGGAAAGTGCCATCTGATTGCTGATTTTTATTTTCACTCTAAATTGTAGAGAATAGGAACTAAGAATGGACTGCAAAGTAACAGACAGTTAAGTCCATATGTTAGAGGATAATCCAGTGACCCTATTAAAGTCATGAAAAATGAAGCATGGCCTGTCAAGACAAATGCAGCAACTAGCAGGTTATCAGTGGTTCTACCCAAATCCTGGGCTCATTGAATTACTAAACCATAACTTTCCTCCAGCTCCTTACTCATAAGGCATCAATAAGTCTTATAAACCACCCTTTTTTGTTTGCCTCATGTTGCTTTCTTCAGTTAGGCAAAAACTCCCAAAGGAGTAGAATATTATTAGACCCATCAACAGTCATGGTTTAATTCTTATTTTAGACTGTGTTTTGAAAAAGGAGAACTCTGCCCCTGAAAGGAAGCCCTTCCCAGACCCCCCCTGCACCTGCTCTCAGTCTGGGCCCTCTACTTAGTGGGTCCTAAGCACCCCCTGCAGCCCAGCCCTTTCCCTGAAGGAGTTTCCTGTTGGGCTCAAAGGGTATTTTCCTCACAGCTTCTCTGCCCAGTTTACCTGGCTGTGCCTTTCACTTCAGAATGATCTTTAGAAACACCACACAAAGGTAATACCATCTCTTGACAGAGTGAATTTTCCTTAGCAATCTAGTGTACCCTTCAGGAAGACAAAACACAAGAACCTTACAATCTCAAGGAGGCCCTTCCTTGGAGCCTGCCAGATGCTTTGACACAGTGACAGTCATGGTGAATCCAGAGGCTTTCAGAGGGTCTCTCATTTCCCTTGTCCTCCTCAGATTTGAAGGTTACAACAGAAAACGTGCACACAGGATCATGGGGATTGAAGCCCATACACATGCAACTACTATACCCATAACATATGCACACACACACAAAACACACATACACATACAGAAACACATATTACACTTGCACACTCACACACCTGCTATACCTATATCATGTGCACACATGCTGACATTAATACACATGCACATTCCTGTGCACACACACTTACTAATCCAATAATACTCCCACTCACAAGTACATTCAGAGACAAGTGTATGCATACACATGTTTGCATTCACAGATACACACCTATACACATATCTCCACATGTACACACACATGAGCACACACACACAAGATCTCTCTGATTTTTTCAGCACTGGACTCCAAATCTGTCACTCATCCCTGTGTCCAGAACATGGATACCACCCCCCAGGCTGACCCTAGCTTTGCTTAGGCGCCTTTCTTTGGCAAATAGGCCAAAATCAACCATAAACAATCTCATACTTGGCAAGTGCCTGCATGTTGGGCTTGCCTTTCTCTGCTTTGCCTAGGAGCCCTGCAGATGCCCCATGAGAAGATCCAGGCTTGCCTGCCAGGCATCAGTAGCACATGGCTGATCCATACACAGTAAGTGCAGCCAGGACTCATCCACCCCCCATGCCTGGTAGGAGCCCCTGCACCTACAGCTTAACAAACGGATGTTCTCAGTGGTTCTCAGAAGACATAGGACCCCTGTGCAGAGCCTCCCTTCCAGGAGCTGAAACAAATGCTGGACTAGGAATGGGGGACCCAGAACAGTGGGCTTGGCCTACTTTCTCTTGCTGATTCCAGAATTCTCTTATCTGATAATTGTCATTCTGAATAGTAGGTGTCTTGGAGTAGATGTATTCAGACATATTCTTTTTGGGATATGTTGTCTTTCTTGGAAATTATTTGCAAGTTCCTCAAATTTATAAGTATAATATTGCCTATGACTCAGCATTTCTATTACTTTTCATTTACCCAAGGGAATTGATATCATAAAACATCCAGAAGAAGTTGTGCACAAATGTTCACAGAAGCAATATTTATAATAGCCCAGTATGGAAGAGAGATCATGGATATTTTCAAGTTTATCATCTCCTTTCCTTTTATACATCTGTGGTTGTCTTTGTCTTGAATCATGCATCCAGTTTTATAGCTTTTTTACAATTCCAAAAGCAAACAGGATCCTGCACAATTCTTAGACGTTTTCTTGGAAAAGTGGCACAGGTACAGTTACTGGGAACAAAAAAATTGTGGCACTACCCCTGCTTCTGACCTATATGACAGAATTGAGGGGAAGCAAGGCCCCAAAAAAGGAGGGTGGGAAAAACCTCAGCCACCAGTGGAGGATAGTGACTTTTGGACAAACTGGTACTATTCACCATCACTTCCCAATCCTGGGTCCCCAGAGAGATGCCTTCATGAGCTGATGTCTATCACACCCTCAGTTTCTTCATGAGCATAGACCAGGACCTGCATGTCTGGGTTCTCAGGTCTTAAGGTAAATAACTTCTCTTAGCACTGATGAAATCACCACCTCCAAGACCTCAGATTCCAAGTTCAGGGTAAGGGGCATGGGGACATAAAAGTGTGAAGATCCTTTTTGGCTGATATTTCACTGACATTTTCCATCACAGAAATTACACATATTTTCTCAAAAAACATCAGTATGACTAAATTCCTGAATGAAAAATAGATTAAACTTTCCCAAATGTACCTGGCTATAGTGAATTAGTACATGAGCTCATAACATAGGGAACAAATTTCTACCTGAGTGCAGGTAGAAAGAAGCCAACCCCATGGCATGTTGAGGATGGAAAGCATGATGCTTCTGTATATTGAAAACTTAGAATGAATTTCTTCACACATTGGGCACTGAACTTACAGTCTGCAGGCCTTGATGGATTTATCTGTGTAGTCATGTTGGAAGATATGTAAATAATAGCAAAATGACATCACAGATACTGTTAAAGGGATTATTCCTTAAAATAGTGGCAAAATGAAAAGGGTGTCATCTCTCCTCCATTTTAGGAAAGAGTTTCCACCCTCTGTTCAGAGTTCTGAACCTCCCTGTTGGATGAAACCCCTGGTATCCCAGGGCAAGGTCTTGTTGGAGTTTGCACTCACCCCCTTCACTTTATCTCCAACAATAAAACAGGACTGTGTTTGGATTCTGAGAATAATCATTTGCAGGAATAGCATGTTTTTTTGTGTTATGTCTGGAGATGATTTATCTTTCACAGGGTCTAAAAAGTGCATCTTACTTGTATTGTAAATAACTGTCACCCACTTCATCCATTCCCTGAAATCCTTGAATACCAGTTAATGGCCAATATTTGAAGGGTTAATCTACCGACTGCACAAAAGTGGAGCAGAGCCCTGCCTGCCCATCCCTGGCCATCCCACCTATCAACCAGACTCCCCCAAGTGAGCCACACATGGGATGTTTGAAGACACAAAATAGCAGTGATCTCAGGAGATGTGTCACACACAATCACATTCTGTCACACACCCAGACACACATACCTATAATTTCATGCATACACTCACAGTAACACTCTTTCAAGCACACACAACCACAATGACACTGTTTCATATATACACTCATGCACACGAAAAATCACCCTCATTAAAAAGCACAAAGACTCTGAAACATAATTAAATTCTTATGCATATTTACATATATACATTCATTCACACCTTGTCATGCACAAACTGCCACACACAAACATGCAATAAAACATTTTATATACACCTAAACTTGCCTGCATTTACATTCATGCACAAAGATGCAGTCACTTTCTCTCATACACAAACTTAGTTTCACCTACTCATAGTCTCACATGCAGTCACACCAAACACATACACACTCAAATTCTCACCTGCACCTAGAACACACCTTCATACCTAATCACATACTCTCATAATACAAACTCTTTTATATTTTCATCACATGCACAAACACACCAACATTCACATGGCCAAACACATTTGAATAAGAGTCTTATTGTAGACTTGGTGGGGACAATAATAACAGAACATATATCCTTTCACTTATATAATAGCTACATCAATCTAAGTAAAGAAACAGCTTTGATACACTTCCAAGTTAAATGACTAAGAATTTTAACATTTGAAAAATGATCAGGGATTATAAAAATGCCATGCCCTTTGAATATGTAGTATTAAACATGCCTATTGTGATTTCATGTGCAAGATGTTGAACATCAGCATTCCTTGCCCACTCACTGCTCACTGCCATTGTGAAAAGAGAAGTACAGTGCTTTAGCCCCATGTTGGCAGGGTTAATGAGCAGGATACCAAGAAATGTACCCATAGGACACATATTTTAGAATTCCCACTATTTGCATTTTGTTGGATATGTTTTATTTGACTCATGCAGTCCCCTAACTTTATTTTAGTGATTAAGCAAAATAAACCACCAATAGAGTCAAGATTTAGTGTTCTGTGGCTTGCCTCCAATTAATTTAAAAATTAATAACTAATGTGTATCACATTCACATCTTCTTAAAAACATATAAGTGTTTAAGCCTAGATTGAATGCTGAAAAATAGACAATAAATTATTTGCATAATGCTTTGGAAGACAGAATTCAATGTTCTCCACAAAGACAAAAAGAAA
>JAQZBX010025076.1:9519-29862 GCA_029593785.1 Cabassous unicinctus | reverse complement strand
TTTTTTTCTGAATTATAGAGAATTATAGGGGGAATAACATAGGTGAAGCAAATGATTCTTAAGATTTTACCAATAGGGTGTCTGAAATGGGTCATTTCTGTAAAAACTTTGCAGTTACTTTTCCTTGTGGTTTAGCAGAGCATTTTCAGTTGTTTGGTTTTGTTTTGTGTTTTGGAGAGTGGGATTCTATTTCTACTTTTCAGTATTGTGCATTCTTTCTCTCTCTTCTCTTTTCCAATTTTATTGAATTTTTAAATAAAATTTTTATTTTAGTATAAGTTCAGTTTTACAGAACAGTTAGAAATATAGAACCATGAGTTCCTGTATACCCCACACCCAATTTCCCCTATTGTACATTTATCATAGCTAATGAACCAACATCGGTACAGTATTAACTAAATGCCACACTTTATTGGAATTTCACTAGTGTTTTCCAGTAGTGTCCTTTATCTATTCCAGATTCCCATCCAGGACACCATATCGCATTTAGTCATATCTCCTTAGGCTTCTCTGGGCTGTGATAGTTGCTCAGACTTTCCTTGTTTTTATAACCTTGACAATTTTGAGGAGTGCTGGTTAAGTATCTTGTAGAATGTCCCTTAGTTGGAATTTGTCTGGTATTTTTCTCATGATTAGACTGGGGTTATGGGTTTGGAGGAGCAAGACCACAAAGGTGAAGTGCTATTCTGATCTCATTATATCAAGCATACATACTATCAGTATGACTTAATACTGTTGAGGTGACTTTGATCAACTGGCCAACATAGTGTTTGTCAGTTTGCTTTACAGTAAAGTTACTTTCCCTTTCCTTTTAATACTCTACTCTTTGGAAGCAAGTCACAAAGTTTAGTCCACACCCAAGTCTACTGAAGAGGGGATATCTGTGTAAACTCTGATATTCTTCTATAAGGAAGATTTGTGTCTTCTCTCCCATTTATTTATTTATTCAATTGTTCTATATATCAATATGCACTCATGGATATTTATTTTATCCTTTGGGTTATAATATAATACTTCATTATTTATTTTTCTGCTCAAATTGTTCCAGCTTTGGCCATTGTGAGCCCTTTCAGGTTAGTTCCTGTCTCCCTCTGGCATACCCTTATTCTTTTATCTTTTGAGCCTTACTTTTTGGCACTACAAGATACTGCAGACTCATCTCTCCAAGGAGTCCTGACTCCTTTTATTAAAGAGCAGCATTAGAAAGCAAGATCTGGATGCTGGGTGTCTCTCTCTTTTTTAAAGTACAATGATATAGCACATTCCTGAGTTAGTTGAGCCTGCCCAAACTTGTAACAGGATGAATCCAGAGTAAGAATTTTTGGGTTTAGACACAGATCTGTCACTTACTAAATGAGAAAGTTACTTTCTTAACTTGATGGGGATAATAAAACCTGTCTCACAGGCTTTTTTGAGGTCTCAGTTATCTAATGTATATTGAAGTGCTTTTTAAACTAGAAAGAACTGTTGTAAGATTTCAAATAGGTGATGTAAATCAGCAATATTAAAATGACAGATTAAATTCAAAATCATCACATATTCTCTGGAAGTCACCTGAAATAGAGACTTTTTTTATTATTTTGGTTCTTAAGGATTAGGGTGCAACAATGTGAAGGACTGGGGGAAAAGAAAAGGAATGACAGGAAGATTAGCAATAACCAAAAAACAATCATCATTAAAATCAGCAAGAACTTGAATTCTTTTGGGTGGAAGCCCCTTAATAACTCATGATAAAGAATTTTAAGTGAGATATGTATATAACACACCTAACATAGTTTTGGCACATAGTAGGCCTGAACAGTAGGTAACAATTGAAAGGTAGGTTTTTAAATTATCCTGATAGAACAGGAATCCTAATCATCTTCCATTATTAGTGGAACTGTTCTTATATTCAGCTTGCCCTCCACCCCCCTTGTTCCCTAGGCCACGAAGGGAGGGAGAGAGGGAGAAAAAAGGAAAGCAGACAGGCAGGGAGGGAGGGAGGGAGGAAGAAAATTAAGTAGTATTTGTTGCCATTTAATTATTGATGTGGGCTTGTATTTAGGTAATACAATTTTAATACTATTCCACTCTCATACCAATGAATAATATTATTTCTACTTGTATAAATATGTGAGGACACTCTGTCAGGATTCTTGGCAGCCATGAGGATGGCTCATGGCTGTGAAACGAACCCCACACCTCCAAGGTGATGAAAGAGACTCCCCACGAGTGCTCTGTCCTTGCCTCCTCCCAGTTAGTGTTATTTCCAGCACATGTTTGATTTTTTTTTTTTTTTTTTTTATCCTCTACCTATTGCACTGTTGTTACTTGGCTATTATTTGATTTTTGTATGGGGGAAAAAAGCTTTGTGATAGAAATCAGCATACTATTTTTTTAAATCTGGAGAAGGGATATTATGGTGACTGAAAATATGGTCAGGTGTCAAATATAAATGTATAAAGCCTTCTTGCTGTCCTGTCATACTGCATTCATTTTATATTTGCTGGCAATATCAAAGGTTTCTTTTTTTGTGTGTGTAAACTCTTATTTTCTATTAAGGTGTCATGGATTTTTAAAATTTGGCTTTCATTGTAAATGTCTCAATGTTGATTAAGTAATTTTTGCAAGGACCATTACTGATCAAGCAAATAAATTCAACAGCCATTTCGGGGGGGTGGGGAGGGGTATATGTGAGGAAAGATCTCTCTTTTGGTAAACCAGAGCAGTGGCTTTGATAGGCTTGGACTTGAATACTGGTGTGAACTTTTTCTAGCTAAGTGACTGGGCAAATCATTTTATTTTTCTGAGTCTTATTTTCCTTACCTAGAAATAAGGGTCGTAATATATACTTTACAGTGCTTTGTGAGGATTCCTGATGAGATCCTGCTGAGACATGCATAAGCATAACCTCTGGAATGACCTCCTGACACACTTTGAAATCTCATAGCCATAAAAACTCATTTGTATTTAATATTTCCCCCTTTTGGTCAAGGTCTTTTTCCAAATGCATGGCTAGTTAGTACTTGATAATAATCCTTTGGTACCAGGAAGGCTCATCCTTAGGATTCATGTCCCATGCCAGGGGGAAGGTAGTGCGTTTATATGCTTAGTTTGAAGAGGCCACATTTGAGCAACAAGGAGTCTTTCAGGAGGTAACTCTTAGGCAATGTATAATACTAGGCTAAGTTTCAGTTTCACAAGAACAAGGTTCATAAGTACAACCATCAATGTCAAGGGCCTAGCGTAATGGTCTGTCCTCATTTGCTAGGCACTGCCCATGTACTGGTGTGATTCTTGCCACTCTATTAGAGAATGTAGCAGGACTTCCCAGGATGGGAATTCAATATTCTTTTGGTTATTGTGTGGGTCTCCACCCACCGAGACAGCGCCCCATGACCACTTGAACATATTCATATGCCTCTGTGGCACCCTTCCCTACACATCCCCCCATCATGGATACCCTACACCAGTTGCCACAGTTGTGACTGTTCTGCAATCCAAAACCTCCCCATAAACAAAGCCAAAAAAAACAAAAAAACAAATACAAAACAATAAAATAATAATAAATAAAATACCAAAAAAAAATAAAATTTTTTCTTTGTGTCTTTCATCACCATAAGATCTGTTGTCTTTTATGTACAGTGACAGTCTTTTCCGTATGTTCCCCCAGTGTCGTCTTTTTTTCACTTTATCTTCAAAGAAGCTTTAGGTTACAGAAGAGTCACTTAGAAAATATAGGGGATTCCCCTATACCCAACCCCTCCCCCTCTCCCACTCTCCCCTATTAATAACATTGTACATGCGGATGGTATATTTGTTACAATTGATGTAGAAATATTGAAGCATTGCTACTAGCCATGATCAATGGTTTACATTATGGTTTACATTTTGCACCGTACATTGTTTATAGGTTTTCACAAAATTTAAAATGGTCTGTATCCATCATTGCAGGATCATGCAGAACAATTTCAGTGCCCTAAAAATGCCCTATGTTCCATCTATTCTGTTCTTTCTTCCCTCTTCCCTCAGAACCTATGGTAACCACTAAGTTTCAGTTTTTAAAGAATAACATTCATAGTTACATGCAATAATATTGAGGGCTTGACATATTGGTCTGTTTTCTTTTATTAGGCACTGCCTATGTTCTTGAGAGATTCTTACCCCTCTAATTGAGAACTTAGCAGGACTTCCCTTAATGGGAGTTTAATATTTTCTTGTTTGTTTTGTGGATTTCCATTCACTGAGATAACACACCAGGACAAGATGATCACTTTCATATTCCATAGAAACATACCCCAGGTGCATCCTATCCCGCATATTCCCTACCCCCGAGGCCCTGCACCAGTAACCTTCCCCTGCCATATTTGCCAAAAGATCTTTCCCACCATTGTAATTTTAACCACAGACATGAAAATCCCCGGAGTTCACTTGTTCCTTCTTTAAGCCCTCCCCCCAATTTCATGGATAGTCCTCAAACGTGGGGCTTCTGAGGGTTCTAGTGACATCTAGACACTATAGGCAGGGCATACAATCTCAGGAATTCAGCACTGTGTCAGTGGGCCTTACTTTGGAATATATGCTCCCCAGTGTAACAGAGTTAGACTCATTTATAATATCCCTACACATGGCTCTTTTGCCCCTTTTATTTGAACCTATTATAATTAGCACTATACTCATTGAATATGTTCCAGAGACTTAAATCTTCAGTCTTTTCATATACTGGTTGAGCCCTGAGTCTCAGTAGAGTTGCAACACCTACTCTCCAGTTCATTAGACTCACCCAGGACAACTTCAAAAGGATGATGATGGACAATGACCATCCCCAAAAAACAGAGTATCCACAACTGCAACCAAGACAGTTTCATCCATCTGCCCCATGGGATCTAAGCTCCCTCTCAATCAGAAACAGAGTGGGCATCACTATCCCCAAATCCCCAGGATGGAGGAATGAACAGACATAAGCGGGGAATGCAGTTATGGACTAAAGTAGATTTATTATTAGTCTAGCAATGGAAGAACTCTTATCATTGATATAAAGGCAGTGGCCACCAGAGGTTCTGAGGGGAGGGAGAGGGAAGAATAGGTATAATATGGGGCACTTTGGGAACACTGGAATTGTTCTGCATGACATTGCAATGATGGATACAGGCCATTATACATTTTGTCAAAACCTATAAAATTGTGTGTTGTAAAGTGTAAATTATAATGTAAACTATGGATCATGGTTAGTAGCAATGCTTCTAGTATGTGTTCATTAATTGTAACAAATGTACCACACCAGTGAAAGATGTTAATGGCAGGGGGGAGTGGAGGGGTGGGGTGGGGTATTTGAGAATCTCCTATATTTTTGATGTAATGTTTATGTAATCTAAAGCTTCTTTAAAAAAAATATATATATATATATAAAAGCTGGCACAGTTAATTAAAAATATTTAATTATAATGGAGAATCTAAAATTCCTAAGCAGTCCATATTTAGATAAATTGGAAAAGACAATTATAGCCAGCACTTTCATAGAGCCTTTGGTGGAGCTAACATCAACAATTTAATATGGCAGTCTTGTATTTTAAGATCACCCTTTTGGGGTGACATTCTCAGGTGGTCTTTAACATAGGAACTGAAAACATAACTGCCATAACATGGTAATGGGTGTTAAAGATTGTAGAGTCCTCATGTAAAAATTAGAATATATCTTTCTATTAGCCCATAAAGGACAGATTTAAAGGATATTTGACTCTAATCATCCCATCCTGTGAAGAGACTGGTTACTCTTTGTAACTGGACTATGCATAGTTTGATGTCGGCTGATCCAGAATTTTGAGTTTCAGTTATGGATGAAAACTGTCGCAATTGAATTTTATTACCCCTTTCATGAGTGTGCAGATGAAAGCCTTTTATTAGTGAACTATATGGAAAGATGAACACTGTCATAATAGCATGTGGTCCAAAATGGGCAAAAGCACAAGACTAGCGTCCCCTCTAGAAGAATAATTTCAGATCTATGAAAAGGAGAACAGAACTAATTTTAAAAAATTGTATTTACTTAGAAGCATTCAGAATATCAACAAAACAGTTGCAACTTTTTTCCCACACAATAACAGAGTGGCATTCAATTTATTTGCATGAGCTGCATCAGAGACAGCTGAAGATGAAAAAACTACCATACCCATTTATAACTAATTTGTGCTATGCACCAACCAGATTTACAACCCCCATACTGTACCAGGCAAAGTTACTGGTTATTGAAAAGACCACCAGGACAGAGCTATCTAAAGACATTCGGTAATATGTTAACTGTACAAAAAGAGACACTGTACATTTTAAAAACAAATCTTACACAGCCTTACATTTCAATTTTTTTCTTTAGAACTGAATTGTGTACAGAGGGGTTAAATGCTTTATAGACAAGAAAAAAACTGCACTAAAACCATCTTACCCATCATCTTCGTCTTCCTCCCTTCTCCTCATCTTCCCTGTCTTCTTTGTCTTCCTCCTCTTCCTTCTTTTTCTTGAGTTTTTTAGCCTTGACAACTCCCTTTTTGCTGCATAAAGGAAAGCTTGATAAAGCAATATCCTTTACATTTATCTCCTTCAGTTTAGTAGCCTTCTTTTCATAAAGCTGCTTGTCATCTGCAGCAGTGTTAATCCACTTCTCTCCCAGCTTCTCTGCAACATTTCCAATGGAGAGGATGGATGCTCACCTTTGATTTTTGGGCGATACTCAGAACAAAAGAAGAAAAAGACCAAAGAAGGCCTCTTGGGTGCATTGGAATCCTTAAACTTCTTTTTTGTTTCCCCTTTATGAGGGATACAGGTTTTCATTTCTCTTTTATAATGGGCCTTGTCCACCTTTGCCATGTCTTCAAATTTTCCTATCTCTTTAGCAGACAGGAACTTCCACCTCTCTGAGCACTTCTTAGAAAAAATCTGAAAAGTTGACTGAAGCATCCAGGTGCTTCTTCTTGTGCTCCTCCCAGCAAGTCTGCATGAAGAATGACGATATTTTGCCTTACGGCTTCTTAGGGTCTCCTTTGCCCGTGTCTCGTTATTTTTCATCTGCGAGATGCAGAGTTGCCTGGCACCCACCCAGCTCACACTTGCCCAGGTGCTATCTCTGTGAAGCTCAGTGCTGCAGTGGCTGTGAGAGCAGGAGCCAGATGCAGCCTCCTCACACTCTCACCAAGAAGGTAGAGGCCAGGAGATGGACAAGTAAGGATTAATCTTGAGAAGCTGTGACAGAGAAAAGAATACAAAAAAGAATCTAACATGTTAACCCAGTTAGAAGATTCAGTTTTGATGTCACAGATATTCTGTAAGACACAAGAAGTCTCTTTTTAGAGGAGAGAAATAATCAAAATCCAATTATAAGCTTTAGAATATGGGGAAATAAAAACCTGCCTACTCTGCAATGAATGGGTATAATGCCTCAAGGAAAAGTCTGGCACTTTCAAAACCTTTATACTGTTAATCTAGCTTGAAGATAATATCCTCCTTTGTCCCATGGTTTCACTTGTTACTTTTCTGCCCCTTAGCTCTCTGTCACTTACAATTCTAAAGTGACCCCAGTGTTCTTGTCTAACTTTGTTTTTGCTATACTATTGTACCCTTCTGTTAACTTATAGATGATGGCCTATTTTAATTTTCTCTAACCATTCCATGTATTCTGAAGAAATTGATAATCCATGCAACAAGTTCTTAAAAAAAAAAAAAAAAAAAGAGGCTTATTTGTGGTTCTCAGATAAGATACTTTCACAGGCACAACATTTTCCCACTCAGAATAAATGTGGTTTAGAGTAAATCTGTTGCTAATAGTTCCTTTTGACACTTTGAGCACTGTGCTTCTCATCTTTGTTGTACTGGGAAAAGCTGGAGGAGTAGGGTTGGGTCTCAGGGTAATATCCAAATAGAATGAAAATATCATCCTCTGCAGCAGCTCTTGAATCCTTTTTTGGCATTTCCCAGCTTCCAGCTTCCATAGATTACAGGAGGTTGAGCCTTTCACTGGTCCCTTTCCCTGAATCTACACTATTCCAAATAGGGGTTTATCTCTCATTGGCCAATCTTTCCCTTTGATCCAGTAAGAGGAGTGAACATTTAACCATTTTTGGCTCAATTGATTTAGGGGACAAATTTAATAACAAATCTTTCTTTTCCTTAGTTCATGTTGGCCAGTACAATTTAATCTCTACTTTGTGATACATGTAGGGCCAAAACATACTCATCATCAAATATCATCTAATTGCCAGTGCTACTACTGATATTAATAATAATTGTGATAGGTACATTTTTGTTCTCTTACTAGCTGTCAGGCACTGCTCAAAGCTCTTTATATGTCATAACTTATTTAATTATTTCTAAGCCCCCAAATAAGATAGGTTCTATTATTAGCACAATTCATTTTACCGATGAGACTGAGGCACTAAGAAGTTAAGTAACTTGCCCCAGGTCAAGCTAGCTAGAAGTGGTAGGGCCGATTCAAACCTAGGCAGTTTGGCTCTGGAGTCTGTGCTCTTAGTCATTATTCTATACATCCTCTAAACATTTTTATTGTGCCTTTTATCTTTTGAATGAAAATTATAACAGTATACCTGATTCGTTTTCATTTTTCCCAATTTTAGACATTTCCATCAGAAGTAACCTAAATCTAGTAATGGGAAAACGGGAAAATAGGCCTATTAAAATTATGAAGAGAATTTGAATAGGACCTGTGTGACAAGTTTTTAATAGAATATAAGTTAATAAACCTTAAAGATTTTTAGCTCTCTATGCTCTTATTATCACTTTGTAATGTAGAACTGACCTTCTTTATAAAGTTTTAAATTAGGAAACTTGTACCTTCATAGGTTTTACCTTCGCTTGGCTGCATTTGTTTTATAAATCAACATAGTTCTTCCTCTAAAATCCATTTGATTCAGTTAACTTCAACAAACACCTGCTACATGTAAAACATTGTATTAGCTTTTAAGAGCGATAGAAGGATAACAAGGGCATGCTACCACCCTCACAGAACTTATTATCTAGGCCTAGCAAATGCCATTTCCCCTTCTCTTTTATAAAGCCTTCCCAACTACCCCACCCCAATGAATTGTTTCTTCTTTGACATTCTTAGTTTGTTCAAGCATTTCTTAATATACTTATTTTACTATACCTTGAATACTTGTTGCATTTCTGTATCCCTTGTAAGATTAAGGACTAGGAATTAGGATGACCACGTTTCATTTATTATGTTTCCTAGCTCGCAACTTGTATATATTATACATATATATATATAATAATTCAAACACATATTTCATTCAAGGTAATCTATAAGTACTATAGTTAAGGTACAAAAATAAAAATACCATGGAAACAAAAAAAAAAAGAAAATGCTAACTGGAGAATGTCTTAGTTTCCTAGGGCTGCTGTAACAAAGTACCATAAATTAGGTGGCTTAAAACAACAGAAATGTATTGTTTCATTGCTCTGAAGGCTAGAATGCTGAAATCATGGTGCCAGCAGGGTTATACTTCTCCTGAAGTCTGCAGGGAAGAATCTGCTCCATCCCTTCTTGCTTCTAGTGGTGACTTGCCTTCAGTCTGTGGCATTCTCTGCCTTTCTGTGTCCAGGTTTCCTCTTCTTACAAGGACACCAGTCAAACCTACATTAAGGGCACATTGACCTCTTTTTAACTTGCCTAATTCCATCTGTAAGAACCCTACTTCAAAACGTCACTTTCGGAGATATTGGGAATAAGGACTTCAATGTACCATTTTGGGGGATGCAATTCTATCCATAACGGGGAATTTAGAAAAGCTTCATGGAAAAACATTTGATCTGAGTATTCCTGGAAGTAGGTAGAGACAAGGAGAGACTATTCCAAATAGTGGGAATGATGTGAGCAAAGGTACAAGGAGAAAGATAAGTATTGAGTGTTAGAGGGATGGTGTATTAGTCAGCCAAAGGGATGCTAATGTAAAATACCAAAAATGGGTTGGTCTTTATAAAGGGTATTTATTTGGGGTAGAATTCCACAGATACCAGGCCATAAAGCATTAAGTTTCTTCTCTCACCAAAGTCCATTGCCACGTGTTGGAGCAAGACAGTTGCCGACGTTTGCCAGGGTTCAGGCTTCTGGGGTTCCTCTCTTCCTGGGGCTGGGGCTATGTTTATCTTGGGCTTAGCTCTTCTGGTTCCTCCACAAGGTCAGCTGTAGACTATCAGGCTAACTTCTCTTCTCCTGGGGCCTTCTCTCCAACATCAAAACTCCAACATCAAAACTGTTTCTCAAAAACTGCCTCCTCTGTCCTTTGCCTTGCCTTTTATATTCGATTCCCCCACCCACCAAGGGGTGGAGCTCAACGCCCTACTGACGGTGGCCCAGTCAACGCCCTAATCATAACTTAATCATGCCCAGATTAACAGATCAGTTTACAAGCATGATCCAATTATATTTTTGGAAATCATAATTGCATCAAATTGCCCAACGGCTACAAATGGCAAATAAATTTTTGTGGCTGAAGGATGCTTGGATGCTGTGTATGGTAGTCTATAAAATTGTTAAGATAGTTTGGGATCAGGTGGTTCATGGTGCCTTGCCAAGGAAATTGAACTTTATTCTATTGGTGATATGAAATCATCCTGTAGGAAAGTTTATTGGGCAGTAACATGCAATATAGATTAAAGAGGGAAAAGAAAATGAATTCCAGTTAGGAAGCAAGGCTGTTGTAATAATCTAGGCATGAGTAACACAGGTCTAAACTAGGGTAGTGACAGTGAAAATAGAAAGAGAAGGGATTGGTATTTGAAATATTTCAAAGGAAGAATTGAGGGAACTTACTTGGTAACATATTGAGTGTGGGAGAACTGTGGAAGAGGAAGGGTCAAAGAGTATACCAAAATTCTGAGCCTTTGTGACCAGAAGACCTTTTTCCATTAACTCAGAGCCCTTACATTTCTATAATCTTACAGAGTATCTATGTACATGTTCATCCTTCCAACCACCCTTTAAGTCAAACAGAACAGATATTTTTCTATTTTATGGATGAAGAAATTGAAGTTCATAGTTAAGACTTGCTCAAGTTCATGTTATTATTAAGTAGTAACACTAAGATTCAAACCCACCTCCTTTCATTCCTAGTTGGATTTTGCCTTGAGGTGTTGGCAGAATGTGGAAATAATTAGTAGGCTTTGGGACTCTACATAAAAACAACAGTTGAAGCAATGGGAGTCAACTAGACTTCCAAGGAAGAAATTGAAATTCCAAGGAAGAATTCCATGGTTTGTTTTTGGGGTAATACATGCTGAATGAAAGGAGCCTACGAAAAAACTGGAAATGGACAAAGAAATAGGAAGTAAATCAGGAGTGTAAAATGTCACTAGAAACCAAGAAGAGAGAATATCAAAGTGAACGAATTGGTCAAAGATACCACATTTTATGAAAGGAGAAAGGAAGATAAGGAATAAGAAAAATCCATTTAATTTGACAGGAGATTATTAGAAACCTTTGAGGGGAGTCTTTTGGGAGAAAGATAGAAGACCAGATTACACTGGCTTGAAGAAAGTATGTGTGGTGAAAAAGAAGAGGCAGTGAATTTAGAATACTTTTAAGAAATTTGTTTAAGAAATGTACAATTTATGCAGATACCAAGATAAAACCTCAATGGTACAAAGAATCAAAATTTAACATAATTTCTCCCGTCCTTCTCTTCTATATTTGCATTTTTAGGGGGTTACTATTTGGAATAGGAGGTAGGTGTGTTTTATGCATCTTTCTCTGAAAATACCCTGAGTAGGACTCCATATTGTTTTGCGAATGTGCCTTTCACACCTGACTTGCACACCTAAGACCCTGTTAATCCCTCATGAAAAGGTGAGTTCATGGAGCCCCAGAAGAGCAAGGAGATCAAACAGAGCAGCATTTGTTTTTCAGAGAGCATCAAAGAGTTTTAAATGAAAACCTCATTAAAAAAGCTAGGATGGTGCAAAAGTAATTGCCATTTTGCATTGTTGAAATTTGCCATTTGAAATTGGAATACATTCTTAAATGAATGTGGTTGTGTTTTACATCATTTTAATGTGCATTTCTCACTTTGTTTTTTGCTAATAATTTATTACTTGCTGTTTATTTTATATATATTTTAGACTATGGAAATGATGTTAGACAAAAAGCAAATTTGAACAATTTTCTTATTTGAGTTCAAAATGGGTTGTGAAGCAGCAGAGACAGCTCACAACATCAACAATGCATTTGGCCAGGAACTGCTAACGAACGTACAGTGCAGTGGTGGTTCAAGAAGTTTTGCAAAGGAAAGGAGAGCTTTGAAGATGAGCGTACTGGCCGGCCATCAGAAGTTGACAATGACCAATTGAGAGCAATCATCGAAGCTGATCCTGTTACAACTACACGAGAAGTTGCTGAAGATCTCAACGTCGACCATTCTATGGTCGTTCGGCATTTGAAGCAAATTGGAAAGCTGAAAAACCTCGATAAGTGGGTGCCTCATGAGCTGACTGTAAATAAAAAAAATTGTTGTTTTGAAGTGTCGTCTTCTCTTATTCTACACAACAACGAACCATTTCTCGATTGGATTGTGATGTGCGACAAAAAGTGGATTTTATACAACAACCAGTGATGACCAACTCAGTGGTTGGACCTAGAAGCAGCTCCACAGGACATCCCAAAGCCCAGCTTGCACCAAAAAAAGAGTATGGTCACTGTTTGGTGGTCTGCTGCCGGTCTGATCCACTACAGCTTTCTGAATCCCGGTGAAACCATTACATCTGAGAAGTATGCTCAGCAAATTGATGAGATGCACCGAAAACTGCAATGCCTGCAGGCAGCATTGGTCAACAGAAAGGGCCCAGTTCTTCTCCACGACAACTCCTGACCGCATGTCACACAACCAACGCTTCAAAAGTTAAACGAATTGGGCTATGAAGTTTTGTGTCATCCGCCATATTCACCTGACCTCTTGCCAACCGACTACCACTTCTTCAAGCATCTCAATAACTTTTTGCAGGGAAAACGCTCCACAACCAGCAGGATGCAGAAAATGCTTTCCAAGAGTTCTTTGAATCCCGAAGCATGGATTTTTACACTACAGGAATAAACAGACTTATTTCTTGTTGGCAAAAATGTATTGATTGTAATGGTTCCTATTTTGATTAATAAGGATGTGTTTGAGCCTAGTTATAATGATTTAAAATTCACGGCCCAAAACTGCAATTACTTTTCCACCAACCTAATATATTTTTGGCATTACTATCTAAATCCTGAAAATGTTTTCTTTTCTTTTTAATTTCTTATATAATATATTTGCGTTATATTCTTTCTAATGCTTATTCTTATTTAAAGGATGGAATGGCCTTATGTATGTTCATGCAAAACACCTTAACAAGATTTATGAGGTAATGTATCTTTCTTTTTAAAAAATTTTTTTAAAACACCAAAAATAACTGTTCATTATTCCATTATTTGCACTAGTTAAAAATTAATAGCTGATTTTTGAATTATTACTGTTCTAATGATGAACTATTTCTTTGAGCCATGGAGGGCAGTCATATAGTCAAATGTAGGTGAAGTATACACAATTATTTAAGAAATAAGAGGAGTGGAGATAAAAAGAGTTTAAGGCATAGCCCTTTTCCCTTAAAAACTTATATTACTAGCTCTATTAAGGCATAGGCATAGGGAAGGGAAATACTGAGAACATTGATATTAGAGTAGAATAATAAAGATAGTGATTAAGAGATGACACAGAGTACCTAATATTCAAAATTAGTAGAATGTATTGTAAAGTGGTCTGTATTCAGAGGAGAGCGAAAAGTAACTGTGGATTGGAGAAGGCTTTTTAAAGACTCTCTGAGGAAGACAGATTAACTTTGCAACGAAGTGAAGAGAAAAAAGGAAAAAGTTCTACTGGCCTATTACCATTGCATTGGAAGTTATAAACTCTGATATGTGTGGGCTGGTTAGTTAATTAGGTTTCTACTCTAATATTCTGAATGTAGACACATTTAAAATTATGAAAATGATGGAAATTCATATTTATTTAGCATGCCTATTAAATGGACATCATTGCATTTTTGGTGCTCATGATATCTGAGAGTCTAGAAAGATTAATATAATTATAACATTGCTATTCTAAAATACCTGTTTTCATTGTTTTATCTTATGTTCATTTCCTTCTCCCTCACTGTATTTGACTTTTTCTTAGATAAATTTTTAAAGTTTTTTTTTTTTTTAAATCAACTTTTTTATATTGGGGGGCAATGTGTATAAATAAATTTTCAATTACTTAGACATGAGCTTTGTGTTTTGGTTACAGCCTCAAAAAATTACTTATTTTCAAAACATTTTATATTTATCTTTTAATATGCACACTCTCCTACAAAGTGGACCTTTGCAAACAGGAAAGATTAGAGACTTATTTTTACCACAGAATAATTATTTTTATATAATAGTATTCGTCTTTGGATCATTTTAGGGAATAAGGAAATTTTTCGTAGGAACCTTCATAATACTGTTTTGAAGCTCAGTCTTCTCTACATTTCCTTCCTTTGGATGCAGGCTTAATATTCCCACCCTTACCATGATACCAATAAAAATGAACTAAGACAGTATTACATTGAATTATTCCTGATGGTCAGCTGCTGAGAATTTCCAAGAGTTGTAAAGTATATAAAAACATCCGTTTATTTGGAAGAAAGTTACAATATGGCTATAGTTTGAAAGCATATAATGAATCAGAGAGATATTTTGATAAACTTGCATGGCATGTAGTATGAGTTATTATACTATATCTTCAGTATTATACTGTTTTTCTCCTTATGATACACAGGCTTAAGGTTCCACTATCCTTTGATGTTTGTATCTTATTGTAAACACAATGCAGTAATTTTGATTTCCCTTGCATCTTAAGTTCTTTTATAACATTTGTAAATTAGTATTGAAATTAAAAATATTAACATCTATTTTTCCTTACTTTTTTTTCAATACACAGACTTCCTTTAATAAGTGTTGCACTGATTCAAGGTTGGGCATTGGGTGGAGGAGCAGAATTTACTACAGCCTGTGATTTCAGGTAGTATGAAAACTGCATTATTGCTTGCAAAAACCATAATTAATATATGCTCACATTTATTTTATTTTTACCAATATTTTAAATATTTTTAAACAGTTATCAGTTAGTGACTTTTCCTTTGGTCAGTCGTTAAAGTAAATAATTTCAGTCAGTCTAATATACCATTACATTTCGAACAAAATGAAAAAACTAATCAAATCCATATTGGGACAACCACTGGGGCGGGAAACTTTAATATCCAAAAGAACTGTACAAAGAAAAGTAAGCAACTTAAAAATAAAAACAAAAATAAGATAGCAACTGCATTTCTGTCCTTTCACCAATAAAAGGAGGTTTTCTGAGAACCATTTCATAACTTTACTCTACCATGATTTATAGTAACTTTGTGGGGTTTTTGGAAAGACTAGGGAATAAAGTTAGATGAAGTTATTTGGGACCAATAGCCCTTCAATCCCTAGAGTTCTTTTTAGTGTTGGATAGCTATAAATAAATAGGAATGACATTTTGTAGAGTCTAAAGCTTTACATATGTTTGAAATTGCTTTCTCAGTACCATGTCCTAATCCTACTAAGGACAACCTGTACAATGCTCTTTGATGCTTAGAGACTCACGCACTTGAGCCTGTTAACACTGTGAAAGGTAGTATATATAGCATGAATGGAAGCAAAATGGCAAAACAGTAAAGAGCCTGAACAACCGGAGTGAGTAGGTAGACCTACGTTCCATCCCAGTTTGCCACTTTTGTCTGTTTGACTTTAAGCAAGTAACTATTTCATCTCTATAAATTTCTTTGTGTAAAGTGGAAATATTTTCCTTAAATGTTTATAGATTTAAATGAGATAATGCATGTATAGTTTTAGCATTATGCTTAATGTTAACAACAATATTATTGCTTAGAGTCTTAAGATCACCTTATACTACTCTGTCATCTACGGAAGTGCCAGTATGGTAACGTACTGGCTTACTTTTAAACTCATTACTCACTTCATTTGGGCTAACCCTCAATGTTAGAACTAACCCTGGCCTTGTTCCTTTTTTTCTATTCAGTATACATTTCATCCTGGCAAATAAAAATCTTAGAGCATACACTAAGAGGAGATTTTCAGTGTTTATACTTTTGACTCTTTTTTAGACATGAAAGAGAAAGCCAACCTGCTCTGTAATCTTACTCTAGGAGAGGGAAAAACAGTTGAGGCAGATGATTAATTCAGCACTTTTGTTTCCTTTTAATTCCATTTCTTTGAATCACTCAAATTTTCATGTTTTCAAAGTCTATAAGCTAACTCTTATATTCTATCCACTGTACTGAAATGCTACAAAAATAGTTATGATAATAAAAGAGACCTACTAGAAAGAAAAAGAAAGACCTACAATTATGGATTTAGAAAGATGTTTATTATTTAGTCAAAGGCTTATCTCTTCTAACCTTCATGTTAGCAATTTTGAAAATCAACTTTATTGAGGTATAATTTACATACAATAAAATGCACCCATTTAAAGTATATGGTGTGAATGAATTTTGATGTATATAACCACCACCATAATGTAGATATAGAACATTTTCATCACTCCAGTATGCTTGCATATACCCCTATCTAGTCAGTTCCTACCCTTAATCCAAGGCAACCACCTTTGACTTTCTTTGACTCTAAATTAGATTTGTTTTTGTTTTCTTTTTTAGTTTCATGTAAATAGAAGCATACAGTTTTTGGTTTTTTGTGTCTGACTTTTACTAAGTGTAATTAATTTGATATGCATCCATGTTGTACCATGTATATCAATACTTCATTCTTTTTTAATGTTGAGTAAAGTATTTAATTATTTTGAGATTCTTTTGTATTATTGCCTATACCAGTAGTTTTTTCCTTTTTATTGCTCAGTAGTGTTCTGTTCTATGAATATAGCACAGTGGGTTTTATCTGTTGATGGGTGCATGAGCTAGTTCCTGTCTGGGGCTTTTATGAATAAAGCTGTTTAGAATATTTGCATTCAAGTGTTTATGTGGACATGTGTTTTCATTTCATTTGGATAGAAACCTAAGCGTGGAATTGCTGGGTCTTATGGTAAGTGAAAGTTAAATTTTTTAAAGGAACTGTCAGATTGATTTCTGAAATTTATAAAATGGTTTTACAATTTTACATTCTCATCAACAATGGATAAGAGTACCAGTTACACCACATATCTGTCAACGCTATCAGTATTTTTAATTTTAGCCCTTTGAGGGGTATATAGTGGTAGCTTATTGTGATTTTAATTTGTATTTCTCTGAAGACTGATGATGTTGAGTGTCTTGCCAGGTGATTATTGGTCATTTGGTATATTTTCTTTTCAGCTGTTCAAATCTTTTGCCCATCTTTAAAAATTTGATACATTGTCCTCTTACTATCAAGTTGTAGGAGTTCTTTATATAGTCTGGATAAAAGTCCTTTATGTAAATCAAATAGTATATTTTTTGTCAAATATCAGTATTGTGAATATTTTCTACCAGGCTGTGGCTTGCTTTTTCATTTTATTATTAGTTTGTTTTGAAAAGCAGAAATTTTTATTATTCAAAAATATTTTCAGCTTCTTATTTTGAAATAATTACAGATTTATGAAAAACATGCAAAAATCATACAGATAATTTTCACATTCCTGTCACCCAGGTCCCTTATCTTAGTTTACCATAGCTGCTATGACAGATATCCACAGTGAATTTACTTAAATAACAGCATTTATTGTTTCACAGTTTTAGGAGCTAGATGTCCAAAATCAAGATTTGGCAAGGCCATGTTTTCTCTGGGGGTCAGTAACTGTCTGGTAATGGCAGTCTTCTGTGACATGGAGATCTCTCCTTCCTATCTGGCTCCTTCTGACTCTTGCTTCTGTTGGTTTCTTCTGGCTTCTTCTGACTTCTCACTTCTGCCAGTTTCATCTGACTTGTGGCTTCTGACTGCATTTGAATCTCCTCTCTTTATAAGGCCTTCAGTCATATGGATTAAGGCCCACCCTGATTCAGTTTGGCATACCTTAACTAATAACAACATATTGAAAATCTTCAAAGGTCCTATTTACATATGGGGTCACACAGCAAGGTGTATTCAGACTTAACATGTCTGTTGTAGGGTATATAATTCAATCACCAACATCCCCTAAATGTCAATATCATATATAACTACAGTATGGTTATCCAAAATCAGGAATTTAATGTTGATTTTAGAATCAAATGTTTGATTGAGATTGCATTAAATTTAAAGATCAACTTGGGAAGAATTGATATATTAATATTTTACCTTCTATCCATTTATTCACTTAGGTTTTCTTTAATTTCTGTCAGCAATGTTTATAGTTTTAGTGTGTAAGTCTTAAAAGTATTTTTCTTAACCTCAAATATTTACGATTTTGAATGCTATTGAAATGGTGTTTTTTAAATGTCAATTTTCTATTGTTTATTGTTAATATGTAGACATACAGTTGAATTTTGTATATTTACTTTATATCCTTTGCCCTTACTAAATTCACTTTGGATTGTCTATATACATAAGCATATCATCTGCAAATAATAATTTTTCCTTTCCAATTTGTATGCATTTTATTTCTTTTTCTTGGGTACATTCCTTGACTGGGACCTACAGTGTAATGTTGAGTAGAAATGGTGAGAGTGTACATTCTTGGCTTGTTTCTGCTCTGAGGAGAAAGCAGTCAGCCTTTCTCCATTAAGTGTAATGTTACCTGTAGTTTTTTCATGGATTTTTTTTTTTTTAATCAGGTTAAGGAAGTTTCCATATGTTCTTAATTTACTGAGTTTTCTTTTAAATCATGAATGGGTATTGAATGCCATCAAACTCCTTTTCTGCATCTATTGAAATAGTAATTTGGTTTTCCTCTTTTATCCTGTCAATCATGTGAATTACACTGATTGATTTTCACATGTTTAACCAACCTTGCATTAGTGTAATAAGTCTCTTGTAGACATGGCTTTTTTTTTTTTTTTCCTTTTTGTATAATGCTGGATTTGATTTTGATTTTGTTAAGAATTTTTCCATCTATGTGTATGAGGGATATTGGTCTGTGTTTTTCCATCCTTGTAATATCCTTCTACTTCTGATATTTGTAATGTTGATCTCATAAAATGACTTGGGAGGTGTTTTCCTCTCCTCTGTTTTTGGACATAGTTTTTCCTTAGAAAAACTGGCATTATTTCATTCTTAAGTGTCTAATAGAATTCACCAGTTAAGCTGTCTGGGTGTGGAGTTCTTTTTGTGGGAATGTTTTTACTTACACATTTAATTTCTTTAATTGATATAAGACTCTTCAAATTTTCTTTCTTCTTTAGTGAATTTTGTTAACTTGTATCTTTCAAAGAATTTTTACCTGTCCTCTAGATTGTTGAATTTATTAGTATAATATCACACTACCTCCCGTTTGCAATTTTTTTTAAAGAGCATTGTAGGTTTACGGGAAACATCATGCAGGAAGTACAGAGTTCCCATATACCCACCTCTCACACACAGTTTCCCCAATTATTAACATTTTACATTAGTGTGGTACCTTTGTTACAATTCATAAAACAATATTGCTATAATTATGCTATTAATTTTAGCACATTTTATATTGTATTGTACAGTTCTGTGGGTTTGTGTGTTTGGTAACTTATATGCAACCTAAAATTTCCCTTTTCAAATATACAGTTCAATGGTGTTAATTACATATACAAAGTTGTGCCTCCATCCCTGTCATCCATTGCCAAACCTTCCCCATTATCCCAAACAGAAACTCCGTACCAATTAAACATTAAATCCCTATTACCCTCCTCCACTTGGCCCCTGATAACATGTATTCTAGTTTCTGACTTTATGAATATATTTTGATTATTTCATATAAGTGAGATTATACAGTATTTGCCCCTTTGTGTCAGGCTTACTTCACTTAACATGATGTCTGATCATGTTGTAGCATGGATCAGAATTTCGTTCCTGTTTTTTGCCAAATAATATATACTATTCCATTGTATATATATATAGCACATTTGGTTTTATCCATTCATCTTTTGATAGATACTTAGATTGCTTCCACCTTTTGGCAATTGTGAATAATGCAGCTATGAACACTGGTGTGTAAATGTTTGTTAGAGTCCCTTTCAAGTTTTTGGAATATGTACAAGAAGTGGGATTGCTGGGTCTATGGTAATTCTACAGTTTCTGAAGAATTGCCATACTGTTTTCCATAGTGGCTGCACCGTTTTACATTCCTACTAGCAGGGTATGAGGGTTCTTTTTTCTCCACATCCTATCTAGCACCTTTTTTTTTTTTTTTTTTT
>JAQZBX010025075.1:0-23933 GCA_029593785.1 Cabassous unicinctus | reverse complement strand
ACTGTAAAGGCAGTTCTTATTTCATCTATTTTGATCTTGGCATTTTATCTGTCATTTTATTTTTGACACTTCTAGTTATCGTTACTGATACACTCATCATTTGTAGACTCTCTTCCAAGCCTCTCTCTCCTGTCTTTTCTTTTCAGGCTTTAACACTCCCTTTAGTATTTCCTGCAAAGCTGGTCTTTTTGTTACAAACTCTTGCAGTTTCTGTTTATCTGTGAATATTCTAAACTCACCCTCATTTTTGAAAGATAATCTTGCTGGATATAAAATTCTTGGCTGGCATTTTTTCTCTTGCAGTATCTTAAATATATCATACCACTGCCTTCTTGCCTCCATGGTTTCTAATGAGAAATCAGCTCTTAATCTTATTGGGTATCACTTATAATTTATGCATTGCTTTTCTCTTGCTCCTCTCAGAATTCTTTCTTTGTCTTTGGCATTTGACATTCTGATTAGTATGTGTCTTGGAGTTGGTCTATTTGGATTTATTCAGATGGGAGAACGTTGTGCTTCTTGGACACAGATATCTATGTCCTTCAATAGGGTTGGGAAATTTTCCATCATTATTTCTTCAAATATTCCTTCTGCACCTTTTCACTTCTCTTCTCCTTCTGGGACACCCATGATATGTATGTTTGCACGTCTCTTGCTGTCATTTAGTTCCCTGAGACCCTGTTCAATTTTTTCCATTCTTTTCTTCATCTCTTCTTTTGTATGTTCACTTTCAGAGCCCATGTCTTTGAGCTCACCAATACTTTCTTCTGCTTCCTCAAATCTGCTGTTATATGCCTCCAGTATATTTTTAATTTCATTTATTGCACCTTTCATTCCCATAAGGTCTGCTTTTCTATGTATGCTTTCAAATTCTTCTTTGTGCTCATCCAATATCTTCTTAATATCCTTAATCTCTTTAGCCATCTCATTGAATTTATTAAGGAGATTTGTTTGAACATCTATGATTAGTTGCCTCAACTCTTTTATGTCATCTGCAGGCTTATCTTGTTCCTTTAACTGGGACATATCTTCCTGTTTCTTGGTATGGCTTGTAATTTTTTGTTGGTGTTTTTGCATCTGGCTTGCTAGATGTATTTATTCTGGGTGCAGTTTCTCCCTTTAGTTTAGGGCTTTCTTGTCTTTTCTCCCTTGCTGGTTGTGTAGTAGGAGCCAAGGATGTAGTTGGTGCTGTAAGCTATGGAGGCTGAACCTGCTCATGTTGCCCCAGGAATTGATGAAGCTTCTCCCACCTTTCTTCTCTGTCAGGGGTAGGGACAGAGCTGCAGCAGTGCATTATAATCCAAGTTGGGCAGGACAAGACTGTCTGTAGTTGCTCAGAGAGACTGATAAAGATTCACACCCTGCCCAGAGTGGCTGAGGAAGCACCCAGCCCCCTCCTATCCTATTGGGTGGTGGGAGTGGTTCTACAGGCACCCAATAGTTCAGTCTCTTTAGGCTGAGAATACCTGCCTTTGCCCAGAGAGGCTGAGGAAACACCAGCCCCCTCTTATCCTGTTAGGGCATGGGGTTGGATCCACAGGCACCCAACAGTCCAGTCCCTGTAGGCCGAAAGTACCCACCATTGTCCTGAGAGGCTGTGGAGACACCTCCTCCTATCCTATTGGGGGTGGGGGTGGATACATAGACATCCAACAGTCCAGTCCATGCAGGCCAAAAGTCTGCCGTTGCCCCAAAAGGCTGTGGAACCACCAGCCCCTTCTTTTCCTATTGGAGGTTGAGGGTGTATCCACAAGTACCCACCAGTCCAGGCTGTGCAGGCCAAAAGCAGCTGCAGTTACCCAGAGAGGCTGGGCAAACACAGTCCATCTCTTGTCCTATTGGGGATGGGGGTGGAGCCAAAGGTGCCCAACGGTCGGGTTTGTGCAGGCCAAAAGCACCTGCAGTTGCTCTGAGAGGCTGAGGGAACACCAGCCCCCTCCCATCCTATGGTGGGATAGAGGTGGAGAGGGACTCGAAGGCACTCAACAAACCAGTTCATGTGGGCTGAAAACTCCTGCTGTTGCCCTGAGAGGCCGAGGATACCCAGCACCTCTCCAATCTTATTGGGGTGCAGGTATGCAGCCCCAGGTATCCAACTATTCAGTCTGTGCTATGGAGAGCATCTGCAGTTGCCTGGAGAGCCTGGTGCAGGTCCTCGCCAGCTTCCTACCTGCTGGAGGTGGGGCTGGAGCCTAGGCTGGGGCTGCACTCCCATCTTGGTGGAAAGAAGCCAGTTTCTAACTTCACTGTGATTTTCAGTCAGCCTGACTTCTCCTTATGCCAAAGGCAGAGTCAAAATGAAGGCCACTGGCCTCTTTCCAACTTGGACAGGCTCAAACCCTAGCTGTTCCTAGGATTATATTTTAGCCAGCCGAGTCCACTAATCAGTAGCTAAGGTCAGTGGACAACTGTCTCTTCCTCCACCATTTATGGGTAATGGAGCTTCTAACTCCAGCCATGGAGTAGCTCCTGAAGCGGCTTGCACCGCTAGAGTAGGATAGGCACCGGCTTCTGTAGCATGGCTTGTAGTTTCCTGGAGAAGTAGTGCAGGTCCCCCTAGCTTTCTCCCTGGCAGAGATGGGGCTGGGGTTTAGACTAGACCTGCAATCCGACCTGGGTGGAAAGAAGCCAGGCTTTAACCAGCAGTGTGATTTTCAATCAGCCCCACTTCCCCTCAGGCCAGGGGCTGAGTCAAAACGGCGGCTACCAGCCTCCTTCTGACCTGGACAGGCTTAAAGTCTATTTGTTCCTAGGATTATACTTTAGCCCGCCCAATTCACCAATCAGTAGCTGAAATCGGTGCCACACCATGTTCTTCCTACCCCGTTTTTTGGGAAATGGAGTTTCCAATTCCAGCCACAGAATAGCTGGTGCCACAAGGTGGCTTGTGGCACCGACCTCCGCTGCCTGGAAGGGTCTACTCACGAATCTTCTGCAGCTGGGCAGTCTCCTCCTTCCATACTTTCAAGGATGTTACAGGATGCTCCTCTGGTCTCCCGGGGCCCCCAAACAGGTGTTTACCAACTGCCCTGCAGCACGAGCCAACTCCAGGAGCGCCTCACTCTGTCGCCATCTTGGCTTCCCACCCCACCCCCCCATAGTGGGGGGTTGGTTTGTTTTTCTTTTTTTTTGGAGTAATGTAAATGCCTAATATTGACTGGAGTGATGAATGTGCAACTCAAGGATTATACCAAATGCCATTGATTATACTTTAGATAAATTATATGGTTTATGAACAAAAAAGTAATAGGGTGGGTTGGGGGAAAAATACACCAAATGTAAGATACAAACTATAGTTAGTAATACTTTGACAATGCTCTTTCATAGTTTGTTTCAAATGTTTCACAACAATGTGAGGTATTTGTGATGGGGTGATATACGGGAGTCCTGTACAATGTTATTCATGTATGTTTTCTAAGTTCACAACTTTTACTATACACTTATTGTTTATGTATATTCATGTATGAATGATATACTTAAACAAATTGTTTTTAAAATGAAAAAAAAAAAGTATTTAGAAGGGAGCTTGGCATATACATAGGCACTCTCTAAACATTGGTTAAGTAAAAATTAATAAACATACCACACTAGACAATGTTGTGCTTAAGGGTCTGCTCACTGAGAGACTATCTGCATCAAATACAGTCTCTGCTGCTTGTTAGATGCATTACATTGGGCAGAATGCTTAAAGTTACTTAATTCCTCTCAGTCTCAAGTCCTTCCTTTTTAACTAAGAAAAGGAATAATATATATCTCAGAGGGTCATTTTGAGGATTAGTGGAAATGACACATGTAAAATTCCTGGCACATAGTAACTGCTCAATAAAACTAAGCTTTTATTACTACACTCCTAGCATAGGTCACTTGTTCAAGGCCTTGTTAAATTTAGGATAATATTAGGGTCAAAAATGAGGGTGATTGGCATCCTAATGTAATGGAAGCTATATATTTTAATCCTCCACACATTTTAGGAGGGCCATAGCCTCTGTACAGGGCCCTCCCTACCCTTCACACCAACTACTTCCTGAAGGCAGGACCCATCACATTCACATTGCATGTGACCACAAGGTGAAATAGGTGTTGGGTGGCCTGAGACTGCTTAACTCCCTTGCAGAGCTGTGTCCCCTCCCTCAGATGGCTTTAGCACCGGAGAATAGAAATTATTGTCTTCTTTCCACCCACAGTCTCTGCAGGGTGACACAGAAGCATCTGGTTGTTCTTCTTTCCATATGTCTCAGGATGGGCATCCCAAGCTCCCTGCCAAATGTGACAGGAGGAGTAGACTGAACGGATTGAGATCATGGGTATATTTGCCAGTAAACTAGGTGTGCAAGTTGAAAAAAAAAAAAGGCTTTTTGAGAAAGAGAAAGGAGTGAGGGAGTTTGAAATTAATCTTGAAAAAGTTAGATGTAATTACAAAATAATTCCTCAATGTCACAGCTGTGGTTATCCACCCAAACACAATCTTCACAGTCAGTGAATTTGACTTTTCAGTCATTAGTGGCTCTCCCTGAGTTAGTGGATATGTTCTAATCATAAATGAATTCTTAATAGCTTCAAACCAAAAGAATTAAAGCACAAAGGTCACAGTTTATTTTTAAGTGGCTTTTTGTAATATAATACCAATTATCCATGATAAGAAAACTCAGTCCTTCTGGTTCTTCTTGGAGGATAAAGGGGTCACATTCTCAGAACACCAAGGTGGCGATGTCACCTTACAGACACTCAAGTAAATGGAAGCCCCAGGAGTAGTCCTTTGCCCACGTGCATATAATAAGAGGCTTTTGTTTCAGGAAAAATGATCTGGTACTCAGCCTCTGAAGGTTTGTATTAGCTAGGATATAAAGTTAGGTGCAGTAAGAAAGAGCAAACTAACAATGGCATATGTAGGATAAAACTTAATTTCTTGCTCTCTTTAAAACTCTGGTGAGTATGGTAGCTCTATTGTAGAACACAGTTCTCAGAGGTCCAGGTTTGTTCACAATATTCAGGATCCTTAATCAGCATATGTCTGGGTTCCAGCCTTTGTTAGCAGAAAAGGGCAAGGGGAGGACACTCACCTTATTTTTAAGGACATGGCCCAGAAGTAGCACACCTAATTTCTGCGTACATTCCATTGGTCAGAACATGGTTACGTGCACACACCTAACTGCAAGGGAAGCTGGGACATGTAGTCCTTTTTCTGGGAAGCCATGTTCTCAGCTAAAAATTCAAGAGCCACAGAAGTGATGGGAATGTTCAAATGAGAGCTGGGGTAGATATTGTATTCGTAGAGCCTGAAGATCCTGGCCCAGATTTACCGAAGGGCCCAGGAGAGAAGGATGCACACTGGCTCCCATACTGAGGCAGCCCTCAAATCTTCAGTCTATTCAAGCAGCTCTAGCCACCCCATCTGTACCAGAGGTTTATGCTTCAGCAGTAGATTTTTCAAAGCGTGCCCATATTCCATCCAGTCTGGTAGAGGAGATAAAAGATATATTAATAGTAATATGTATAAATATATATATATATATATAAAGTTATACACGCCATAAAAGAGATCCTAATTAGGTGTTAGGGAATTCAAGAGATGATTTGCTTTGGTAAAAATGCCATCTCTCTCCTGAACCACTCATTTGCCACTCATTATCTATTCACAAAGCCCAGTGACATTATTGCTGGGCTTTAAATGACCTGCAAAGACGGCAGCGAAGGAGAGAGTCTTCTAAGCTGAGGGAACAAATGTGTGGAAGTTTCACTTTGACTAGAACATAGAGCATAGCTGCCAGGAAAGAAGGGGCCAGATCTCACAAACGATGTTGACATCTTTCCAAACAAGGATTGCTAACATCGTCTGAGTATATATGATTCCATTTAGTAAATACCCTCACTGGTTAGGCAGACAGTTAAATGTATGTACAGGCTATATCCTGCAGGTGACTGAAGAATGGCTACTATGAACTGTAGCAAACAGCATCACCTCCCATCCCACGACCAGTCCCAGGCAGGAAAGGAAGGAGCGAGAAACTGCCTATGCGCTCCAAAACTTTCTCAACAATTTCCCCTGAAAGAAAACAGATGTAAGACTTCCAGGTATTAAATCCCAGTTTTATTTGGTGTTTGATCACAACTGCTGCTTCTCTTCCCTGCTCTTCTTTCTCTGCTTTCTCTATCTTCTATTCAAATTGAAGGCTTATGATGTAATGGATGAATAATGACTGGGAATCAGACATCTGGGTTCCAATTCCAAATCAGCCCTGAAACTGTGACCCTTGGTTAGCGCATGTCTAGCTCATCTCTGGGAAACATATCCTCTACTACTAGGCTACACCATTGGTATGTCTGAGCAACAGGACTCCTCAATGACCTTGGATTCATTAAAAAGTGAACAAAGGTATGGTCTTTTCTCACCAAGACCATGCAGGTAAGTGCAAGGGGAGGTGAAGGAATGATCAAAGAAAGAAGATGAACTCAATTTTCATTTTCTCAGCACTGCCACCTGAGTAAAGCTTTGGAGTTTTCATAGAACATAGACATGAAGATTCCAGACAACCTGCTCCAGATTTTAAGGAGTCTGAGTAACACCAGGCACCATGTGGCTTACACATGAATATATAACATTATGAAGCTATATTCGGCCCATCAGGTCATTATGGTAATTATGAACACTTATACATTTTTAACAAAGTGCCTCAGTAGTATTTAGGAGGTAAATTAAAATTCAGGTAAATATATTAAACATTTTTCAGAATGCAGTCTGGAGACATAAAGCTATGAAAAATGTGAAAGACAGATTAAGAAAGGAATGGCAAAATAACTCAATTAGGATTGTATATCTTCCCAATGTCTCAAATGAATGGATTAATCATTTCATCTGAATTTGCCACAGGTAGCTAAGGAGCATTTTAAATTCATATGGAGCACAAGACTATCTTCCCATCCTTGTCTATAAGAAGAGCAATTTTTATTTTCCAGATTCACCTTTAGCTATTTGAAAGAATTGCAAGATTGGAGGGGTAGAAAATGAGTTAGGAGAACAAATGGTGCTTTTTGTTGTTTTTTTTCCTTAATTTTTTTTATTTTTAAAGTTTTAAGTTACATAAATGTTACATTGAAGATATAGGGGATTCCAATATGCCTCACCCACTCCCCTTCCACACTTTTCCCCATTAATAACATCTTTCATGAGTGTGGTACATTGGTTACAATTGATGAACTCATATTAAAGTATTGCTACTAACCATGGTCTCTAGTTTACATTATGGGTGACATTTTGCACTGCACAATTTCAAAGGTTGTGACAAAATATATAATTGCCTGTATCCATCATTGCAATGTCATGCAGAACAATTCCAATGTCCCCAAAATGCCCCATGTTACACCTATTCTTCCCTCTCCCTCCCCTCAGAACCTCTGGTGCCCACTGCCTTTATATCAATGTTACAAGGTCTTCCATTATTAGAATAATAATAAGTCTACTTTAGACCATATTTGCATTCCCCCCCTTGTGTTTGTTCATTCCTCAATCTTGAGGATTTGAGGATGGTGATGCCCACTCTGCTTCCAACTGAGAAGGAAGGGGCTTAGATCCCATGGGGCAGAGATAGGTGGGGCTATCTTGCTTGCAGTTTTTTGGAATGGGCTTTGTCCATCATCATCATTTTGTTAATTGTCCTGGACAAGCCTGATGAACTGGAGAGTAGGTGTTGGCTGCAACTCTGCTGAAATTCAGGGCTCAACCGGCATATGAACAGCCAGAAGATTTAAGTCTCTGGGACACATATTTAATGGGTATAGTGCTAACTGCAAATTCAGATAAAAAGGGCAGAAGAACCATATGTAGGAAAATTATAAATTATAAATGAGTCCAATTCTGGGGGATAGGTTATCATAGGTTATCATATTTTCCATGGTAAGGCCCACTGACAGGGTGCAAAATTCCTGGGGTTGTCTGCCCTGCCTATAGTTTCCAGATGTCTCTAGAGCCCTCAGCTCTGCAGCAGTCAGTGAGATCCTCCTAAGACATGCATAAGTGTAACCTCTGAAATGACCTCCCAATTCACTTTGAAATCTCTTAGCCATAAAAGCTCATTTGCATTTAATATTTCCCCCGTTTGGTCAAGATCTTCCTACAGATTGCACCACTAGTTGGTGATTGGTAATAATCCCTTGGTGCCAGGGAAGCTCATCCCTAGGAGTCATGTCCCACACCAGGGGAAAGGTAGTGACTTTATAAGCTGAATTTGGCTTAGAGAGAGGCCACATTTGAGTAACAGGAGGCTTTCAGGGGTAACTCTTAGGCAATGTATAATAGTAGGCTAAGTTTCCATTTCACAAGAACAAGGTTCATAAGTATAAGCATCAATATCAAGGGCCTAGAGTATTGGTCTGTCCTCCTTCGCTAGGCACTGCGCATATACTCTGGGGATTCTTGCCACTCTATTAGGGAATATAGCAGGAGTCTTCAGGATGGAAATTCAATATTCTTTCAGTTATAATGTGGATCTCCACCCACTGAGACACCACCCCATGACCACTTGAATACATTAATATTCCACAGAGGCATGCCCCAGGTGCACCCCTCCCCACACATCCTCCCACCACTGACACTCCACACCAGTGATCCTTCCCTGCTAGTGTGACTCTTCTGCAATCCAAAACCTCCCCCAAAACAAAGCCAAAAAATTAAATAAAAATAATAAAAAAATACAAAAAAATAAAATAAAAAATGTTACACTGTCTTTCATCCATGTAGGATCTGTTATCTTTTATGTACAGTGACAATTTCTTTTGTATCTTCCCCCAGTGTCCTATTTTTTTTTTTTGCTTTATTTTCAAAGAAGCTTATGGTTATAGAAAAGTCACATAGAAAGTATAAGGGATTCCCATATATCCCACTCCCTCCACTCTTCCCTCCCCTTCCCCTTGGAACCCATGGTAACCACTAGATTGCAATCTTGACAATTTTTGACCAATATGTCAAGCCTTCAATATTAATGCATGTAACTCTGAAGCTTTTCGGTTTTGGTTTTGTTTTCCCAAGGAATGTGCTTTGATCCTGTTATTAAAGGACAAGTTTTCTTATGTGAAATTGTAATCTCAGAGGTATCTTAGAAAGAAAATAGAATTTAACTTACCTGTCCAGCAACATAACAAGATAGATACCCCAAATAAATTGAAATATTAAATTCTACATAAAATATTAAAAAAAAACACATCTCTAAGCAGTCAATTCTAATTTCTAAGTGAAATCTCTAAGCATCAATTCTAAATTCAAAGTGAAATCAAGAATCTTGGAGATAAACACCAAATTTGGCTTTTATCTTGAAGTTTTCTGTTGAACCTTGGAAACTTTGAAATTTCAACTTTGATTGCTGCGTGGAGTTCAGGGGGACATAAAATAAATTGTAAGTCACCTAATGTAGAGGAATTTAATAGATTTCTGAATAAAACCAAAGGATGAATGAAAATAAACTCTGCTCTGCAGATAAATATAGCAAAGAAAATTTTCTTTCTCAAACTTGGCTCTAGGTCAGGGGGAAATAATGCCACCAAAAATTGATAACAAAAGCCAGTCCTCCACATCTTAAAAGTAGCTAAAAAGAAAGATCAGATTACAAAGGTAAGGTCCTTAGATGGACAGCTGACTTCTCAATGACAAGAATGGAATCCAGAAGATATCACAAGGAAAAAAAGCTCTCAACCTATAATTGTACACCCAGTTAAACTGTCTTTCCAAATTTAGTGTGAAATAAAGATGTATCTAATAAACACAACCTGCAAGAACTTACTATCATAAGACCATTACCAAAGAATATTCTATAGAATATACTTTATGCAGGAAAAAAATGATCTAAGATAGAAAGTCTGAGATGTGAGAAGAATGATGGGTATAGACATTGGTAAATAGCTGTGCACAACTAAGCAATATTGATTGCTTAAGGCAATAAAAATAATTATATTATCTAGATAAAATAAACCAGAACTAAATTATTGGAGCGCAATAGCATATAAACTAAAAGAATATGGAAAATGTATTCAAAAAGGGGCACACAGGGAGCTATTTCTTAACCTAGGTCTTGAGTACATTGATGCCCATTATTTTATTATTATTTAAAGTATACAGAAATGCTTTATGTGCTATTTTTTAAGTCTTAATACTTCACAATGAAAATAAATCGTAGAAAATATGAAGCCTGGAGACCTAAGTTCTGGGTCAGGTATTCTACCAAATACCTGTATGATCTTTGGCAAGTTGTTTTCTCTTTCTGAGCCTCAGCTTCTTGATCTGCAATGACAGATTCTTTTGGTTTCAAGTTCTACACATGCTGAATTAAAGTATATAGTGCTATTCCATTTATATATATTTATGTATGTTTATACATATGTATATACAATGAGTCTATAAATCTTTTCATAGTCTGATCATTTCATAGTATTTGGGGATGGTAGAGTATAAGGGTTTTTCTTTTTCCATAGCTTCAGAGAACATTTTGTACATTATGGAACAAAACATAGAGAATAGGGTATAATGAGAAACAATTTATATAAAGGAGTTCAGGAAGCTGAATGAAGTTACCACAATATCAGAAACAGATGTGGTTAAAGATACAGGTAATTTCCTTTTCATGTACTGGATCTAAAAGATGTTAAGAATGTCCCTGAGACATCTTTTTTGTTTTGTTTGGTTTGATTTGATTTTTTTTTTTTTTTTGGTTGGTTATTTTGTTTTCCTTGAGGAAATGGATTTTTAAAATGTGTATGTGACACATTAAGCTGTGATTATACAGTCCACCCAATCCCTCTAAAATTCAGTTTCTGTATCTGTAAATGAGGACTACTACTATTGACAACTTAGGATTGCTGTCAGGTTAAACAGGGTAAGGCAAGTGCAGTGCTAAGCAGTGACTGGCGCCTGTTAAGCACTCAATAAATGTTACAGATGAGGGGAAGCGGGAGTGGCTCAGTCTATAGAGCCCCCGTTTACCATGCCGGAGGCCCCGGGTTCGCTTCCCGGGGCCTCTTTGTGAGGGCAGGCCGGCTCGCGCGGCGCCGTGGGCTGATGCGGCAAGACCTCACAGCAAGGGGGAGATAAGCAGACACAGAGAAGACACGCAGCGAATGGACACAGCAGCACAAGCAGCAAGGGGGGGATAAATAAATAAATAAATAAATCTTAAAAAAAAAAGTTATAGATGATGATGATGGTGATGGTGATGGAGAAGAGTAAGAATGGAGAGAAAGAGAAGGAGGGAAACGATGGTCAAACGACGGCTTCTGCATTTTAAACTAAACAATATTTTCCCCAAATGAAAACTCTGGTACTTTAATTTTTCTTTTAATAGAGTTATATCTGTGTGGATTTGAACAAATCAGGATAAAATCATTCAGTGCCTCTGACTGTGAACCACTTATTCCATGGCTGCATGAGACTATGGGGAGCTAAATATGTCCCCGTCAGGCAGGCACTGAAAAAAGATCTAATTCACCAAATGCTTTGTTTTGCCCCACTCACAAAGGCCTGTTTTTGAAATGTCCTTCTGGGTGCCAATAAGAAAAATTGGGAGTAGCAATTCCTCTTCCTCCTCCTTATTATTATTATTTCCTTTTTCTTCTTTTTCTCTGCCTCCTTCCAGGCCTCCTCCTACAATTCTTTAAAATCATAACCATCAGTGGTAATCTAAGCAACTTTGTTTTTCTCCAGCACCCCTTCCTCTTTCTCTTTTTCTGTTGCCTTTCCCTGTCCCAGCATTTTATATGGCTCATAGGGCCATGGCCCTGCCTTCCTCACTCTACCCCCAGCCACAGTGGAAGGCACAGAGGGACAAGGCCAGCAGAAACCTAGCACCCAGGACATGATAATGGGTGCTGAGTTGGACATCTGCCTAAGCAGACAGTTAGAGACTTGCTGCATATTTGAGACTGGGTCTATAGAAGCTATGAAAGAAAGGGGTTCTTTTCCTTTATGATTTAAAAAAAAAAATGTATGTAGGATTTGCTTGTCCTTTTTCCCGTAGTCATTTGGAAGAAGTTTGCAAAAGGAGAAGAGGCAAAGACAGAAAAGAGGAAGAAATGGGAAAGAGATAGAGATAGATATAGAGAAGGGGAGGGAGAGGGAGAGGGAGAGGGAGAGGGAAAAGGACAGGGAAGTAGAGTTAGAGACAGAGAGACACACAGAGAGAGAGAGAGAGAGGCTGAGAGAATTAGGGAAGGATTTGTTTATAATTTTTTGATACATTGATTCAAGATCTCTGTTTTAGTTTCCCTGCTGCTACAACAAATACCATACAATGGGTGCCTTAACAGTAGGAATGTATTGGCTTTTAGTTTCAGAGGCTAGAAGGCTTGCTTCCTCCAGGGGTTGCATCTTCTGGCTAGCTGGCAATCTTTGGGGCACCATGGCTATTCCATCGCATGGCAGCAATCCACATGGCGGTTTTCAAATATAAGGTTTCTTTCTTATTATATTGTTTGTATTGTAAGCAATAGTCTGCTTTCTCCTCTGGGTTCCACTGACTTTCAGCTTCTGGCTGTTCCCCACGGCTTCCCTCTGTGTCACTTTCTCTATAAGGCTTCCAGTAATAGGATTAAGACCCATCCTGATTCAGCCTTAACTAAACCTTAACTAAAAATAACATCTTCAAAAGGTCCTGTTTCAATGTGTTCACACCCATAGGGATGGATTAAGATTTAGAACATGTTTATCAAAAGATATATAACTCGAAGCCACCACAATCGCTTAAGCCATATCTATACATAAAGTGCTTAATTAGATGAAAAAAAATTTTTTAATTGAACCAGTTTGAGTTGAGTTTTTATCATGCATATCCCAAATATTTGTTAAATAAAAATTTGAGGGGCTGAATTCACTTATCAAGATTCAAGATCTAAGTTCTAGCACTTAAATGTTTAATTAAAGAAGCCATAACATAAATGCATGCATTTTTTTCAGAGCACTCTTACTAGACATGGGTAATTGGATCAATTAAATGTTTTGGTCTGGAATGAAAAGTCATTTTCAGTAGAAAATATGAGATAAAATTTCTTTCTTAGAAGTTTTCATATTGTATTGTTTTGTAATCAATAGTCTGTTTACATTTATTTATAAAATTTGTGTAGTTTGCAAACAGTAGGATAAGAAAAAAAACATTAATATTTATCATGAATGGCATGGGTAGTTTGGAATAGACACCATATTTGAAGAAAATTAACAAAATGTGTTATTTTTATTTGCTTTGGGCTCTATATTTGAATAGAACTGAGCAAATATGGTAAATATTTCACATATGTAAATACTGGTATCATATCTCTATTAATCATGTACTACAACATTTGATATTCTCAATTAAAACCCTTAATTTGCCTGCTATAATGCCTGCAGTCCCTAGAGCAATTGCTCTCTTATTTTCTTGGATAACTTATTTAGGGAAAAATAAAATAATGAAATGAACTTAAAATGAAAAGACCTGAAAATAGTGCTCTTATTTAAATTACAATACTTCACACTCATCTGAGATTTCTTCATCTCTGCAATAACGCAGCTGTTTTCCTCAGGGTGTGCTCACAAGTTCATAAAGAAAAAAATTGTTATGAGCCTTCCGAGACCCCAAGGAAAGCAGCTGTGTTTTTGATAAACTGGGCTACGATTTCAACACTTTAAGCTATAGAGAAATTTACACGGAAATTTTCTGCATTATATATCCATGAGCAATATTTTTTCAACAGTAACAACATACACTGTATTTAGTCACCGTTTACACAGTGATGGGGCCAGAGTGAGCATTGCACAATTAAAAACCTGACCTCCAGGAGAAGACCCTGCCTTTCCGCCTTCAGAGTGCCACTCACGCTGACCTGTGGAAAAACACGAGGGAAATCAGGGAACCAGGAAGAGACGCTTTGGCTGAACTTCCCCATCAGACGTCTGAGCTTCACATTCAGTAGAGGGGATATGTCATAAATCAGTGGCATTTACCAAGGATTTTAGAAAAGAAAAGAAAAAAGTTTACCAGAGCTTGAGAGATTGAAGAGTTGGGATTCTGCCAACCCCAAATTCTCCTGGTGCGTGAGGCTGTGTGGAATCTTCCCTGCTCCCTCACCTTTGCTGTCAAAACTCTTATCCCTCTTATTCTGAAGAAGGAAGAAAAAATTCCCAGATTGAACATATTTTAAAGTTTTCTGGGTACCTTTGTAAGAAGTGTCTACCCCCTTGCAAGGAAATGTGCAGCGAAAACAGTGTGTTCAGTTGCAAAAGAGCCTCCCGCGGAGCAGGCCCTTGGATGGCGCCTTCAGGCAGGGCCATGGCTCTTTGTCAGATCCGCTCTCCAGCGAGCCAGCTCTCATTTATTCAGTGCTTGCTTCTTCCTTCGAGCGCCATTACTTCTCGCTGCCCTCTTAGGCTTCCACACTGTGGCCATTGTAATGCTATTTTTAAAAAGTCAAACTTTAACTTATTCTGTGAGCTGTGTCTTTTTTAAGAGCTGTGTTGTGTTTGTCTTGTTTTTGTCCACTTTTTGATCATTGTTTACTTGTTTTAAGAGAGAGAGTGTGTGTGGGGGTGCATTCATTTAGCTTCTATATTTTTGAACTCCTGTTCAAGGGTTATGTGTTGGCTTATGTGTATGTGATTTCCAGGAAAAGAGACAAGGAAAGAAATAATTACAATACAGCTTGATGTGAAGAATTAGAGAAGTATGCGAGATTTACAGTGGTGGAAGCTGGAGTTTTTGGTGGGTGGAAGTGGCGGTTTAACTATGCCTGAGCATTGATGACCATGAAAGCAGTCAGCATGCCAGGAGCTTCAGGTGGGTCACATCCCTGAATCAGTGTCACTGACTCAGCACAGCCATGCCACCTCTGTAAGCCTCCTCAGAGGCGACATAATTCTCCCCAGGTTATAGAGCTAGTAAATGGCAGAGGCAGAATTCACAGGTGCATCTCTTACCAAACCCCATCTTGTATCCCCTCACAGAGACAGTCTTCCTTTCTTCTTCATAAACCTGACTTTATGTCTCTGTTTTACAATTCTGAATCCAAGATACAAGTTCATGTTTGTTGCCTATTAAGGATAATGCTCACCTCCAAATAGAGATGAAAATAAACTATGCTGACTTGATTGACATACCATGTCAATATCTTTGCTATCCTTTTTCACTAGGGCTGGGATAGCCAAGAGCATCTCATGCATCTAAATAATGCCTTCTGTCTTGTGGCAGACGTCACCAGTCAAGTGCTATCCTCTGCTCTGCCCATCCCTGGCACAGTCAGGGAGAACTTCTCCCCACAGCTCTTGAGGCAACTGCTCCTACAAGTCAGCTAACCTTGGCAGTTAAGATAATACCTATTTCCCAATGCTATTCTTGGGAAGATAGGCAAAAATTAGGGGGGGAGAGGGGCTGTGAAAAAGATTAAAAAAAGAGAAGGTAATTGGCTCCCATCTCTCCCCTGACACTATGATGGCACCCATGGATAACATATTATTCCTACCCAAATTCAGTTTTCTCATTAGAGACACATTATGTATGATCCCATGTGGCAGAATTAATTAGCAATTGATAATTTTATATGCCATCGACAGCAACTATCCTTTAGGCTAAGTAAGGTCAACATCTCATGGAGAAAATCATGGCCACAATCATATGCTGAAAACTGATCATGCTCTTTGGAGGTGTGAAGCTGGGAGAATTAGGAGCCCTCCCTTGGTCAATACTCCTCAGCCCCTGTCCAAACTGTGTCACTAAGAAAGAATACCTATTCATGCTGTGAGAAGGTAGACCCACGCTAATAAACACAATGCCAGATAATTATTACAATGCTTGCGGAAGGACATTAGTCATTTCTACAAAAGGCATATTATTGTTAAGTAGAAAGGTTAAGGGTGTGTATGTGTGTATTTAGTACAATATAAAAATTAGGCCGTCTTGTACACTATTATTAAATGAATGAATGATGCATGGCATGGCATCAAAGAAAGAGCATGGGCTTTCACATGAGGGAGAACTGGATTGCGTGAACAAAAAGAGCTAATGTGTGTGAAAGCACCAGCAAAAATGTGCTCGTTTCTTTCATACTCTTTGCTTTCCTCACCATCCTTACGCAGAGACTTCAAGCTCACTCTCATTGAGCACCTTGATATAGCATTCGTGGACTTGTACTAGCCTTGGTTAAGCTTGATCAAAAAGGAATTAGATGAACTCAGTTGAATAAATCCTACTTCAGGTAAGATAACTCCCTTGTCTTTTAAGAGAGTGTGATGTTATTCAAAAACCAATCCTTTGAAAAATAAAATTTTTTTAATCAGTTACCATCTTGGATCCAATGAGTTCATTGGCAGAAACCAAGCAGCATATACTGCTTTAGTGATCAAAGAGGGGATGGTGATGACATGTGCATCCAGTTATGTCTCCCAGGGTGCATGTAAGTCAAAACCCCACATCTCTAAGGTGTGTGTCCCTAATGCTACCAGTTTGTTCCTCACTCTTCTAAATTGCCCTATTAACTAGCTGGGCCTGAAGACACATTCAGCAATTATGGATCCAGGGAACTTTGGATAAAGTAGCTTAACTATTAGTCATGCCCTGTGGATTCCCTCTCCGTGACACCAGGTCATCACTGATGTCATAGCTGGGTCTTTCTAGCTGCTGAAGTTCATGAACAGGGCCAGAGAATTCAGGAGATGTCCCTTGTCTGCCCTAGCATTATAGCTTATGGTCTTTTAAATCAATAAGTTGTCTAAAGCCAGCCTCAGAATATACTGAGATATCAAAGTTTTACTAGAGAGAGACGCAGATTCAGCATCAGCTTATAGGAGATGTGAACTTCTCCAAACCAGGTTGGTTGACTTAACTGCCCTTTTCTTGCCAGCATAATATGGAGTAAAGCTCTATTTAAAAGTTCCCTCTGGTTGAGAAATTACTTCCAATTTTTGCTCCTATATCTTAAAACTAGGGCTCCATTAATTCCAGTAAGGGGAATTAAGCAGCCACAAAGCATAGCTGCCTTAGCCCCACTGGCTTTTTCATATCACTCACTATCTCAGGGTCTTACTGTGTCTTTGGCACAAAGACCTTCTGTGTGTTTCATTGCCAGATTAAAAGCAAGAATCAGAAAACCCATCTACCAAGAGAGCATCAGAGTTTGATTTCTAACCACCGAAGCTATTGAAGAATTCAGAGCTGAATCTTTATGGCGGCTACCACTACTACATTTTGACCTCTGAGCTTTGGCTAAGAATTCCAGCAAGGAGGGCAGTGTGGTCTATTCTTCTCCCCTCCACCTTGCATGCATCCAGCATCATTCTTAACATCTCAGTTTCAGATCCGTAAGTGATGAGATGGGTGATTATAGGCTCTGGCAAACCTTTTGCTTTGCGCTTTGCACTTTGCAGAACTTCTCAATGCAAAATAGGATCTGAGTTCATTTCTAAGAAGAGATTAACACGCAGAATTGTTCATTCAAATTGTGGTACTAAGTGGTGAGTTGGGAGTATAGGGGATCAGAAGCGAAAATAGCCACCATAAATCTTATTGGAATATTAAATTTAATCAATGATATGCTATTTAAAATGCTACTTTTTATGTATGAGAAAACTGCATATTTTGGAGTTAGAATAACAAAGTCTGCAAGCTTTTAAGGTAAAATACTGAGATACCATGAAAATGTCATCCTGAAATCAGAATGTTTTAGACAGTGTTTCCAGATCCTCCAAGAGTATTCGCTGCCATCACATTGCTTAGTGGTTAGGAATACTTTGATTGAAAAGGATGGAAAGTTTGCATCAAAATGCTTTAAATTAATAAAATGTGAATTTTAGAAAAGTAATGAATATTTTTTAGTGTATGCTTCAAATATTGCCTGGGCATACTTATTCTAAAATTTATATGTTGACTATCTGAAATTCTAATTTAGTTGGACATCCTGTATTTTTATTTGCTGTTTTGCAACCCTAGTTACATGTGACTTTCCAAAGTAAATATTTCTCCCTCTCCAAAAGAAACTAGCATCAATATAACTTTATTTTGTGGTTACATTTTGCATGTATATATTCACATTATTAATAAAAGCAACTTAATGGACCAAAAAAAAAAAAAAAAAAAGCTGAGAAATACTGCTACCCTGGAGCAAGCTTATTTTTTAACTTCAAGATTTGTCCCTTAAGTAATCAAGGAAATTTTGATAGGTGCTTGTCCTCTCCGAACCACGTTCTCATATTCTCAGCGTTGGGAAAAAATTATATAAGGGGAATATTTGTGTTTGTTAAATACACTTATTTAGACTTCAAGAAATAAAAATTATAAATCTTTGGGTATAAATTTTTGACCGGTGTCATACTACTACTTTTGTTTTTCTCACCTGAAAATGCTGAAAGAAGATAGTACTGCTTTTCTAAAAACAAACAGGATGTCTTGATACACTTAGCAAACTGTACTCTTAACACAGGCTGAAATGGCAGACAAAGCCCTTGGTTCATGTGGAAGTAAGAAGTGGTCAGAATTTCCTTGGAAGTAGAGCAGAAAACACTGAAGAAATGTCATAGCTGTACCATGAAGACTTTCCCTGTCTGTAACAAATGTGCCAACTGGAAGCCCACCTGGTAGACTGGTGTAAAGCAGAGTGCTGAAATAATGGGTTAATATTTGTAACGTGCAAACTACTTTTTGACTGTATAATTTTTTTGCTTCAGTAAAATTACCATTTAATGAGAGAGAGTAACAAAGGAAAAGATAATTATACTTTTCTGATTATTAAATAGTTCAGGATATAAGAAACAATATGTCAAGCAAGTCAAACCATACATAGTCAAGGACAAGAACTTGAATTTGAGGGAAACATAGTTTCGAATTACTCCTACCTTCCAGCTTTTGGAATGCAGCTATATAAGACAGCAGATATGGTGTTTGCTGTAAAGCCGTAACATATGTTAAGGGAAATTGAAATGAGCTAAATGGCAAACCAAGTACAGTGGGTTTTTTCTTTTCTTTCCAATGTAAGTGATAAATTGTTAAAAGAAATAGGATACAGCCTATTTCACACTTAAATATAAAGAAGATATCTTTTGTGAAACATTGTGACTGACATTGGATATATATGGAGAATTTTTAATGGTGTATGAATTTAGTTAAGGGTACAAACATCATTTCCTAGTGGTTTGGAACCTAGGGAGAATACAAATTATCTGAGCCAAGAAACTTTTAAATACAGCAAACTTTTCTGTTCTCAGATAAACTGTAAAAATAAATGAAGTCATCAACAATATAAAATGTAATTTAATAATAATTTTCTTTCAACATTTAATAGTTTCCAGATGGCTCACTATTTCTCCAAAAATATAGTATATGCATTTATAAAATAAAAACAAATAGTTAATTATTTTATAGAAATAGAAGCAAAAACCTGATAAAATATACAATTTAGATTTATCAGTTAATTTTATCTAAAATATCATATAGATGAATATTTTACCTAGATATTTATTCAATTTGCCTCTGAAATTTTACCTCCTTCAGGAGTATTTTTTTTTAAATCCTCTCTCTTCCATCCATGTTTTCATATGTGTGTAATATGTTTGTTTTCTATTATTAGTTCTTAGATGGTTAAAAAAGTCTCTTTTTTATTTTCTTATTTAATGCAAGTTGAAGCATGGCTTTAAGTAACTATATATAGTAACTTAGCAAATGCTTGTTATTTTACTGAACCCCATGAATCCAAAAGGTCCACAGATAAAGGATGTAACAAGGGTGTCCTGGTGTGTTTTCTGCACATACTCCGCTTGCATTGGATGAGGAATATAATAATCTCAGCATTGCTCTGAAGCCTCAAAGTTTTCTTATATCCTGGATCTTGTGCTTGCTTCTAAGACCCAAGATGTTTATAATATGGTTTAAGTCTACCTACACTCCATAGATCATAAAAGTTCATGAAATGAAAAAAAAAAAGCAGAAAGAAAACTCCCGTATATGACAGACCCAGTGAATAAAAGCTGGAAAATCCTCATATCTGTTAGTGGGTTTCAACACCATGTCAGAATGACCTAAGGAGCTTTAAAAAATACTATTATCCAAGCCTCACTCCAGACCAATTCAATCGGAAAATTAAAGCATTGGCTATGGAAGGCAACATTCACAAAAATAGACCATACAATAAATCTTAACAAGGGTTTTTTTTAAAAAAGATAATATGCACTGCATGTCCTCAGCCCATAGTGGAATTAAGCTAGAAATCAATGTGAAAAAGATATCTGGAAAATCTCCAAATATTTGGAAATTAGAAACAAACTTCTAAATAACCCAAGGGTTAAAGACAAAGCCTCAAAGGAAATTAAAGAAATATTTTAGCTGGATGAAAATGATAACATATCAAAATTTATGGGATGATTTGATAAAGCTTAACCAAATCTGTGGGATGCAGCCGTGACAGTGCTTACAGGGAAATTTATTGGGCTAAATGCTAACATTAGAAAGGAAGAATTTGAAGATGGCTAAGTCTCAAATAAGTAACCTAAACCTCAAAATTAAGAATCTAGAGGAAAAAAAAGCAAATTAAGCCCCAAATAAAGAAAGGACATAAGTAGTAAAGTTAAGATCAAAAATTGATAAAATTGAAAATAGAGAAAATCAATCAAGTCCAGAGCTGGTTTTTTGAACAGATCAATAAAACTAATAAACTTCTAATCAGACTGAGTAAGAAAAAAAATGAAGAGAAAAGACAAAAACTACCAATATTAGTGGTAAGAGAGGTGACATCACTGCTGATTGCAGAGACAATCAAAGGATAACAGGGAAATACTACAAACAACCTGTGTCCATACATTTAAGAACAGAGATGAAATTTACCAGTTCCTTGAAATGCACAAGCTACCAAAACTTACTCAAGAAAAACTTATAACTTGAATAGTCCTATATGTATCTTTAAAATTGAATTAGTAATTTAAGAAGCAAAAAATGAAAATTCCAAAGCCAAATGGTTTAACCAGTGGATTCTACCCAAAATCTAAGGAAGTCACAACACTATTTCTATGCAATCTCATCTAGAAAACATAAGAAAGCAAGCAAGCATTACATTACTATAAATAAACTACAACACACTAATATCCCATCATGAAAACAGAAGAAAACAAAAAAACAAAAAAAAGAACTTCCGATCCAACTCAAATCCAACAATATATAAAGAAAGATAATACATTACACTGAGTAGAGTGCATTCCCATAAAGAAGTCTGGCTCAACATTCAATTCACCATATTAATAGACTAAAGAAGAAAAACCATATGAATACCTCAGTAGATGAAGGAAAAAAGCATTTGATACAATCCAGCATCCATGCAGATAAAAACTTTAAGCAAACTAGGAATATAAAGGAATTTACTTAACCTAATAAAGAATATCTGTGAAAAATATATACTAATGTCATATTTCATGGTGAGAGGATGAATGATTTTCCCTAAAATTTGGAATAAGTGAAGGATGTTCTGTCTTGCCACTCCTATTCAATATTATATTGGAAGTAGTAGTCTGTGCAATAAAACAAGGTAACAAAAGAAGCATATGGATTGGAAAAGAAGAAATAAAACTGTCTCAATTTGCATACTACATGATTGTCTAAATAGAAAATCCCAAAGATGCCTCATAAAATTTCCTAGATCAAGGAAGTGAGTCTTAACAACTTAGCAGGATGCAAGGTAAATATACAAAAGTTAATTATATTCTTATTCTAACAGTGAAAATTGGAATTTAAAAATAAAAAATACCTTTATAAGGCATAAAAACGAAATGCTTAGTTGTAAATCTAACAAAATATGTACAGGATATGTATGCTGAAAATTTAAGCTATAAAAAACTGATGGAATGATTCAAAGAAGGTCCAAATAAACATAGAGAACTACTGTGTTTATGGATTGGAAGAATCAATATTGTTAAGAAATTAATTACCCCAATTTGATCCATAGAGATTCAAGCATTCCCATTGAAAAATCAAGCAAGATTTTTTTTTGTAGATATTGATAAGCTAATTCCAAAATTTTGATGGAAAAGCAAAAGATTTAGAATAGCCAAAATGATTATGAAAAAGAACAAAGTTGAAGGACCTGCTTTTGATATACTATAAAGTTATGGTAATCAAGGCAATGTGTTATCAGCAAATGGATAGATATACAGATCAGTGGAAAAGAATAGCTAGCTAAAAAATAGACCAGTAAAAAGACATCAATTGATTTTCAGCAAAGTTTACAAAGGCAATTTTATGAAGAAAAGTCTTTTCAATAAGTGGTGTGGGAACAATTAAATACATACATGAAAAAATAAATCTTAACACATATTTCATGCCTAATACAAAAATTCACTTGAAAGATACAATGGATCTAAATGTAAAATATAAAACAATAAAACTTCTAGAAGAAAACATAGGAGAGATCTGTATGACCTTGGTTTTGTCAGAGTTTTTTTAGGTATGACACAAAAACATGATCCATAAAAGAAAATATTGATAAATTGGAACAAAAGTTAAAATAGTTGCTCTGTGGAAGACACTGTTAGGAGAATATATTTGCAAATCACATATCTAATAAAAGGACCTGAATCTACAATATATAAAGAACATTTAAAACTCAACAACAGGAAAACAAATGGGCAAAATAACTGAACAAACACTTCACCAAAGAAGATAAATAGATGACAAATACATAAAATGAAGCTCAAAATCATTTGTAAGTAGGGAAATACAAATTAAAGCCAAGATGATATACCACTGCACACTATAAAAAATACTGAAATACCAAATGCTGACAAAGGTATGAAGCAACTGGTTTCACAGAGGCTAAATTCAAATATTACATTATGAAACTCCAGTAGAGATTGTTGGAAAGTTCCAAAGAACATGGTTAAGATGAATTGATATGAGAGATTTCGAGTGTCATAAATTCACAGGTTTCTATATGAAGATAGATATATGAAGATAGATAGATAGATAAATAGATAAAAGATAGATAGATAGTGGGCAATTCCCACAAAATTCATAGTAATTAACATTTTAAAATATGGTGGCACAGTATATTCAATGTGAATGCATGATACATTTTTTTCACATGTTCTTAATTTGAGAAATCAGGTGTAATCCTCTTCACTTGTCAAAAAAGAGAATAGTGTTATCCTTTTTATATGTTAATGTCATCACATTTTTATTTTGACATTCAAAAATTTTTCTAAGAATTAGAGCTTTTTGATTGGCATAATGCTTTTTTTCTATTATGCAATCCAATCTTATGTGTACCTATGAATTATCTTGATAATTTAATTGGGTTCAGATCTTTTGATATACAATTTCACTGACAAATGACAATGAAACAATGAAAACAGGAGAAGTTGAACCATGGGAGTGAACAAATTAAGTTTCTTGGACATTATTTTGCATGGATCACAGATGAAATGTTGTCATGGAATATATGCTGCTCCAGTCTCCTCCATATGCTTTAATCTTAACAGGCAAATGAACTTCCAGTGCTTCCTTATCTATGTTTTCTTCCTGAAACATTGATGGTGTAAATGCAGTCATTGGAACTGTCTTTTATCAGTACTTTTCATGAGAGTTCCTTTTTTAAATGAAAAGAAGATGGGTTTAGAGTTAGACAGAACTGACTTTGTGATCTACCAGCTTGGTGACCTTGAGCAAGTTACTATCTCTCTGAAACTCAGTTTTCTATACATCCAAATTAGGTTACTAACAGTATTGCTGTGAAAATTAAATGAGATAATGGTGAAAGCATAATGTCTGGCACATAGAAGTTTTTCTATAAAAATTAATCTATAATTGCTTCCCTCCCCCACCCCCCTCCTCTCCCCTTCCTTCCCTACCCCTCCCCTCCCTTCCCCTCCCCTCCCCTCCATACCTTTAGAGGATACTCTATTCATTTTATTGGTTGACAACCAAGAATGGTGCAAGTTTAGTAAAATACATTTGGGAGAG
>JAQZBX010025074.1:15635-29825 GCA_029593785.1 Cabassous unicinctus | reverse complement strand
CACTGTGGCTTGTGCACGTATCACTGGGACTAGACTAGAGTTTGTCACCCCTATGATGATGACATGCAAATTCATCTCCCAGGAATTGCAAGATGCCAAAATGTTAGGTACTGAAATACAGTGCACACCCACACCCCTGCACAGTCTCTAGCAGTTGGGAATTTTTTTTGCCACACTTGATTTCCAATGTGTCTAAATTTACTTGTCTCCTGAATAGGGGGAAATGAAGGCTTCTGCTTGTTATGATCCTGGCGGTCAATTTTCTGCATTTGGGCTGCTGGGGGCAGCTGAGCCAACAGAGGATCAAGGCTGCCGGCCTGGGTCATGTGGGGGGTGAGGAGGCAGCAGCTGGTTGGACTGGCTGGGGCGGGGTGGGGGATCTTCCCTGAGAATCCAGTGGGTGGTGAGAGTCTTCTTTGGAGTTTGGCAGGGCTCTCAGCTCAGCGGCTGGGAATGAGGTGAGGAAGCCATCCCACTGGCAGCTACCAGGGGATTGTGCTCTATTGTAATTAATTAATTAAATTTTCTGGAGGTACCAGGGATTGAACCTAGGACCTCGTATATGTGAAGCAGGTGCTCAACCACTGAGCTACACCCGCTCCCTATGCTCTATTTTAAATGGGTCCTAGCAAGCGAGGGAACCCTGAAGGGCATGCCGATGATGGCCACCATGCCAGCTGGCCGCTGCTGGAGGTGAGGGGTGCAGTGAGAGTGTGCGTAAGAGCTCAGGCTTGCCTCCCAGCTCTGCGTGGCCGCGTTCTTGACCTCAGGTGCTTGCCTACCTCTCTGGGCCTCACCGTCCCCCCCCCCCCAAGAACCTGAAATGATAACAGCACCCATCTCTTAGGGCATATGAGACTTAAATGAAAACAATGCACACAAAAAGCTGAGCACAGTTTCTGGCACAGAGAAGGCACCTGGTAACATCCTCTACCCGAGGGCCTTCTAAGTATCAGGTATAATACTCAGTGCTTAACGTAAGTTTAATCTTCACACCAGCTTGAGTCAGTTTGCTTGTTACTACAGTTAATATCCTAATGTTCAGCCAACCGTCCTACATGCTGCTCCTGGCTGCCAGAGAACCTGCACGTACTGGGCACTCCCTCTCTGTGTTGTAAATGATACCTTTATAAGGTATAATTTATCTTATAAATATCACCTGTCTAAAATGCACAGTTCAGTGGTTTTTAGTAGTTGTGCACAGAGTTGTGCAACTAACACCACTTCCTAATTTTAGAACACTTTCATCACCCCAAAAAGAAACCCCATACCCATTAGCAGTCACTCCTTATTTTCCCCCAATCTCCCCAGCCCCTGACAACCACTGATCTACTCTGTCTCTGTGGATTTGCCTATTTTGAACATTTCATATAAATGGAATCATATAATATGTGGTCTTTTGTGACTGGCTTCTTTCAGGTAGCCTACTGTTTTCAAGGTTCAACCATCTTGTAGCACGCCTAAATTTGTATTTTTTGCATGAAGAAGTGGACAGTCATCTGAAATTTAGATTCATCCCAAGTCTACCAGTGGGGCCCACCTTCCTTGAACATGTTGCCATGTAACCAACATCTAAGTAAAATTCGGTTCTGTTAGGAAGGAAGGGGAATGGCTGAAGCACAAACAGTTGGCAGCGTCTACCACATCTTCCTCGACCCCGCAGTGGTTTTGACAGTCGACTGTGTCCTTCTTGAAGCCCTTCACTCCTGCCTTCTGCTTTGTGACATTACTTCCTTTGAGTTTTCCTTCCACTTTCCTGGCTGTGCCTCAGTTTTCCCTTGGCTCCTTCATCATGGCACTGCGTCTGAATGTTGGAGTACCCAAACACTTGAATTTGAGGCCCTTCTTCATCTCTGTCCATTCTCCCAAGGTAACCCCACCAGGCTCTTTATACCATGTCTATGCCATCACTTCAAAATGTGTGTTTTCAGACTTGTACAGCCAGATGTCTACTTGACAGTTCTGTTCACATGTCCAATGACCATCTCAGATTACAAAGACTGAAACAGGGCTGTTGATTTTCCATCCTAAACCTGCTCCTCCCCGAGAGTTCTCACGTCAAAGATGGCATCACCATCTACACGGTTTTTCCAATCCAAGTTTAGACATGATGCTTGGTTCCTCTCTTTTCTGATCCCTACCATTAGCAAGTCCTGCCAACTGTGATCTCTGAAGAACGTCCCAAATGTCACCTCTTCAGAGATATTTTCTCTAATTCCCACTCCAGCCAGTCACCTGCTTATGAATTTTTGTTTTATGCCAATTACCCTGGGACATTTTCTTTTTTATTTATTCATTTAATAAACTAAATCTAAAATATTAGCTAACTAAAAAGCACTACATGAAACCTCCATAAAGTCAAGGGAGGAGAGAGTTTTAAGGAGAGAACTTAATTAGCCACATTAAATGCTGTACAAAAACCAAAGATAATGATAATGATGATGATAATGATAATCATGGCAATGATAATTAACATTTATTGTTACTGAGAACTTGGAAGCATGCCAGGCATTTTGCATGCATTATCTTCTTTAATGCCTGACAATATTTCTGTGGCCAGGAAATGTTATTCCCATTTTACAGATGAGAACATTGAAACTTAGGGAAGTCAAGTACAGCGCCTGGCTCCTGGCAGCTTTCAATTAATATTTGCTTTATGAATACATGAATTCCTCAAGGTCCTGGAGCTGGTAAATGTTAGAGTTGACAGTCCAGCCATGTCTATGTGAATCCATAGCTCATGTTTATAGCCACTGGGCTATATTTCCTCAGGAAATTAAAGACTGACCTACTGAAATAACCTTTAACAAGATTGAGGAAGGAAAGTAGTATATAGGGGAGGAGATTTCTTATCATTTATTTAAAAAAAGGCTAAATAAAATTAATTTTCAGGCTAAAAACTTTCTGATTTTGGACTCTATCCAGCATTAGGGCTGCACCCAGGCGGAGTGATTTCCTCATTGAAATGCCCTGCAGCTGCGTTCTAACGGTGAGTGCAGGGAATCTGTTAAAACCTGGTCTTCCTGATGAGTGCAGTCATCAACTCCACCTGCATGATGCTGGGGGTGAGGACAACCTAACCAAGTCCCATGCTTGACAAGCTAGCAGAGGAACCGCTGCTGGCTTATGATTGTCATGAAACCTGCGTTTAGCGCTTGTGGTATGCTTGGCTGTGATGTTGGCCGTTTGAGGCTTTAAAAACACTAAAGAAAGACACAGGCTTTGCTTTTGCTGAATTCACAGTCCAACTGGGGTAAATGCAGTGCGTGTGGTCCAGGATGGACTGGAATGAGAAGTGGCAGAAGCGGGTAGTTTTGAACTTCCATATTCAGCAGGAAGCACCTGTATTGGTGGAGAGGAAAGCGGGAGGGATAAGGGTCTCAGCAAAGACATGATGGGGCACATTTGTGTGATTCGAACAAGAGACAGAAAGGGCCGAGGTCCACTGGGCAGAAATCAGGGGGCAGTTTGCAGAAGAGGATTCATGACACTAGACCGTCAGTGGAAGAAGGGAGATGAGGCTGTCTAGTGGGAGCTCCTCGGGGTTTCTGAGACCCGATGTGACCTGGAAAGAATACTTGGATAAATTTCATAGTGGGCATAAAACATTTGGGAGCAAAACCAGATTCAAACTGGGAATACTAGATAGGGCAGGGTGTCTCAAAGCCTTTCCTTTTGCAGCTTAACTTTTTTTTTTTGCCATATTTAAATATCACTATTCATCTTTTTCTTTAAATTGATTTCCATTTTAAAAACTTAAGCAAATCTTGCTTTGCCCTGAGAAGTATCTACTACTATTTACCTAATGTTTTTCCTGAAATTGACTCTCCTTTTAAAAACTTAAATAAATGTAGTCCCACCTCAAGCACTGACATCTATGAAATCATAGGTATTCTGTGATCATGATATTTTTCCTGGTGCACATTAAAAAACAAAACAAAATATGGCCATTAAAAAAAGGTTTTGTCTTTGTGTCACTTAACGTCACCTTGTGTACCACTTCATGGTCACATTTTTGGAAGTACCCTGGACACTGTTACAGCTCTCTAGTTGTGACATCATGAAATTGAATAAATGTGATTCAACCTACATGTATTCGATACTTACCATGAACAAGGTGCTGTGCTGGAGGAGATGAAAATGTGAATTAGTTGCAGTTTTTGCTCTTAGTGAATTTGGAGCAAATGGGGAGAGAATGGCACAGCAACGAGAAGGTGAGATGTGAGGTGGATGGGACCAGTCCCAGCCACGTGGAGCTGTTATCAATTATGACACCTGACACCAGCGCTGCTAGCTGGGCGGCCGGGTGAGCGCCCACCATGGAGCCAGGACTGTGTAAGCTCTCCTTGGAACGTGATGCTTCTGTGAACATGAAGGTGATGACAGTGTTTCAGAGGGTGATAAACCCCAAACCGGAGGAAGAGGGGAGGGAGCACAGTGGGATAAGGACCACCGGAGGGATTCAAGGTGTGTGAGCTCAGGGCTTAGGAGACAAGAGGTCAGAGGCAGCTTTGGGCACCAGCAGAGGCTTTTCAGAAGATGTGGCATTTCAGATGGGCTTTGAAGGATGAGGAGATGACAGGCGGTGATGGAGGGGATCCCGCCGAGGGGACAGCATCAACAAGGGACACCGGCACAGCTGCTGGGGAAAGAGCAGGTCTCGGTTGTTTGGTGGGAATGTGTTCAGATGAAGATGGAGAGGAAGGTTGGGCCTTAGGGGGAGGGGAGAGTTGCACCTCAAACACTAGGCTGAGCAGGGACTTGTTTCCTTCGAGGCTGTGACATGTGACAAGGTGCAATTTAAGAAGCAGCATTATATGAATCGGAAGGAGGAATAGCTGCAAGCTGGGGATTATTAGCAAGAAATTGCAGTCATCTGGGTGAGAAATGATGACGCCTAAATGGTCACTGCCACAGTCGTCTGGGCTAGCGGGCCACTGGGAGACAGGGAAGAAAGGTCCAAGAGAGGGTCAGCGCAGAGGTCTGGGCACTGACCGGCCGCCAGAACAGTGGAGCCAGTCATTTCTCTAAAATTGCAAGCAGGTGAGCAGTGCCTCTCATGAGGTTTAGAATATTGGGGCTTGAGTGGATGGTAGGGGAAAGAGGTAATGATTAAAGTTTTTAGCACATTATGTGCGAGGAGGAGGAGGAGTCCTGCAGATCTTTCTTTGCTGTATTGAATTCCTTTTCTCTTGTCTTTAAGTAGACAAGAGGCTTTCATGTCACAGAGATGTGACGGTCACACTGAAAAGGGACATCATCGTTCTTGACTTGAACAAGGGTGATGTGTCCTGGGAAACTGGCCCACAGTATTCTGTGAAGACTCATTTGAGTGACTCATTTTTACCTGTAAAATAGATCTCTCCTCCCAATTTCTCGACATTAAGGGACACTCACATGACAGGTCTCCTCTTCTCTGGCCCTTTGTTCGCCCCTGACAAGGATCTCACATTCAGTGGCTGTGGATGCAATGTCACCTTTACACAGAGGAGTCTAATGTGAACATATTTAAGCAAAGAGCAGATGAAGGCTTAACAAGAGCAGGGCCTGGAATCTGATAATCCTCCACAGACCAAAGAGAAGAGTGGCCTTCTGATGTCAGTGGCACTTGTCACCGGAAATTTTCCCGGAGAACCTTCTAAATTTATGCCTCTCCCGAGTACTTCCGTTTCGTCTTGGCTTCTTTAGTTCTTGTTCTTTCATTTATTTTATGGAATGCCTATCGCTTGGGTATGTGGGATGAAATGTACCGAGTTTAATTGCAATGAATAAGGCACGGCAGCTCTTGGGAGCTGCTGTGGGCAGGAAGCGGAAGCTGAATTCTTCTAGTGGAAACTTTTGTGGGCACCGTCACTGGCTCGCCTTCATCCCCATCAGCATGCAGGGATTGGTGGAGTTCCAGGAAACGGCTGGAAGTCTACGGCAAATTTAGTGGTGCAGAAGAAGGGAAACGGTGCTGTTAAACAGATCTGTATTCCAGTTATCAAAGACGCCAGTGCCGTCTCCTAGGTAATAGGAACCCAAAGTGTGCCCTCAGGATGCTGGCAGATGTTTCTGAACAGGCACCTTACGTTTTATGGTCCTGAGTATTGAACATTTAAAACTAATGTCTACTTTAAGGCTGGCCATTAGGTAGACACTAAACTTTTGAAATCTACTACTGTATCTCGGTCTCCATTTTGCTGAAGCTGAAGCAAACTGCTCAAAGTGAAGTTTGCTTTCTAAATTGAATTTCAGTGGAAGGTTTGGTGAAAGGATGAGTGTTTAACTTTATTTTTTGGCATGATTTTCCTATTACATCACCTTTTCATTTTGCATGATAACCTTGTTATCATGCTGCTGTAAGGAAATTTGTCCATACATGCATATATTTATTTATTCAACAAATATTTACTTCCTGTCTTCCAGGCTCTGTGCAGGACTCTGGGAAATAAGGATAAGAGCCATATTTTGTACTTTTTATGATTCTCCAAGAAAAATGTTTCACTAGACTACATTAATTCTGAGATGCATTTTGTCATTATTAAATATTTCTGAAATCAGAATGTCTTACTAACAGTGACATGCTGTAATTCAATTGGCCTTTTTAAAAAAAGAGATACATAAAATAATGATGCATTTTGTAATTGATGGTGTGCTTGATTCAGGGGGAAAAGGAGGTATTTGCACAATACTATATTGGTACTTTGTCCAGTATTATAGCCCTGTTTGGGGATCAGTACTAATGTTAAGCCTCTAGTTTTAGCCATTGAGGTTGGTCCAGGGACACAAGGACTCAGATGTCCAGATGTCCATATCTAGGAGAGAGGAGACAGTGGATGGACTGAGAATCTTCGGGTTCCCTCATGCCTCCTGTCTCTGAGTCTACTCTACCTTTCCGGCCCACTATGTAAATTCAGTGCAGGGTGACTCTGCAAGGTGTTAAAACAGAGCGGGAGGAATGAGAAATGACATTTGGGGATGCAGTGTGGGAGGTCGGAACTCACATCAAGAGAGAATAGGGTCAGTGTGTGTACCTGATGATTGCAAAGTGGAAGCAAAGTTATAATGATAGCGGAACATCCATTAATTGAATATTACAATTGCCCATTTTAAATACACTATTTTTTAAAATAACAAGTCTTCAAGACAGGTGTTCATTAAGCATCGTTATTATCCTTCATGTGTGAAACTGGGTCTCAGAGCAGTTAAGTGGCTTGGCCCAGTGTCACACAGTTTATAAGTAGTAGAACCAAGTCTTTGGGGACATCAAAGTCCATATTACTTCCAACTTGCTGCATATCATCTCAACATCTCAGAACATGTAGTGACTATGTCCAGTGGGGTCCCAGAACCCAACCAGGGTCAGGGAGAGGTGCATAAAGTGGCTTTAGAGTAAAAAATTAGGACCCTGAGGTTGGAGCACGATTCCATCGATGTCTTTAGTAACTTCCCAGTGTGTTGTGGTCCAGGTGCATGGACTGGACCCAACTGGGAGATGGCAGATGCCCAAATGGCCCAGGAAGCACCTGGTAGCCTGGTGAGTTTAGTGCTGAGGTTGAAGAATTTTGTTACTTTACTCTCATCAGATGCCCGAAGAGGCAAAAGTGCTGTTGTAGATAAGATTTCAGAACTCAGTGATGGGGTATTTTAATAAAGCCTGTAATCCCAAGAGGAACTTGTAGGGATGAGCTCACAGTCCATAGATGGGAGCTGATGAGCATTTCATTTCTACCTATGTTTCTGTTACATGTGGGGGATATTTTTTTGTCAATGGATTCCCTTTACATTTTGATTCCATATAGCTCTCAGGGAAATTTAAAATATTTAGGTTCATTATTTAAAAGCACTATGTTATTTGCTTAGAGCTATTGAATAGTTAAGAAAAACTTTACAAATTATAAGGAAGAGACCAAGCTTTCAAATGCCAAAGGTGGCCATTCAAACCTTAGACTCAGGAACTAGGAAGGATTGTAAGTTGTTCTTTTAAGCCTGTTCCTAATTTTTTCTCATAAGGGTGACAATACAAAGTAGATTTTTATGAGTTTAGGAGAAATGTCTCTACTGAATGGTCAGAGCAGTCATCTTTCTAATGATGCCTTCAACATGACCACTATCGCCCTTGGCACCAGTCTTTCTCATCAAGCATTTATTAAGTACTGTTTCGGTTAACTTGTTGCTAAAGCAAATACCATGCAATGGGTTGACTTAAGCAATGGAAATTTATTGGCTCCTGGGTTTAAGGCTAGGAAAAGTACAAATCAAGACATTGTCAAGGTGATGCTTTCTTCCCGAAGACTGGCATTCTGCGGCTGGCTGCTAACGATCCTTGGTCCTTGGTTCCTCTGTCACATGACAATGCACATGGAGGCCTCTCCTGGCCTCTCCCTTCTCTTTTGAGTTCCCTTTACTTTTAGCTTCTGGCTGCTCCCCGAGTTTTTATCTGTCTGAATTGCATTCTGCTTATAAAGGACTCCAGTAATAGGATTAAGACATCCTGATTGCGGTGGGCCACACCTTAACTGAAGCAATCTCATCAAAAGGTCCTCCTTACAATGGGTTTATCCCCCAGGAAAGGATTAAGTTTAAGAACATGCTCTTCTGGGGTCCATAGCTCCAAACCACCACAAGTACTTAACTACCTGTTGACTTGTGTGAGGTGTCACACAGAGAGGCTTAAAAAAGTCCCGTTCCCTATTTTTCTTTATTTGAGCTTCTAATATAAGAACAAATAGATGAGAAACACGTGTAAGAAATACATCAAAGAGAATTAGTGTATTCTTAATTAGAATGTTAATGAATGTACATTGAGACCTTTATAGCCTGTAAGTGCCAGTGACTGCATTTAAAGGTTTTCTACAGGTAGGAAGCAACATTCTAATTATACCTGAGGGGAGAAGGTTGGGACAGCATCCCTGACGTGGCGTGTTATGTTTACATGGGAAGAGAGAAAGCTGGCAATTTTTCCGGTTAGAAATTGATCCTAAAGGCGATGCTTTGCTGCTGGACTTGGTGCTCTGAAGACCCATCAATCCCTTGTAGGTCTTTGGATGCTTGGATTAGTTGAGACCTGAACCTTTAGGGCATAAACACAGTTATTGGACCAGCCAGCGTATCCATTAGGATGATTTCTTTGCAAGTGACAGAAAATCTGGCCCAGATGGGAACCAGCCGTTTGAGTCCAGGCACAGGGCTCAAATGATGCGTATGGGACTGGGCGTTTTTTCATTTCTTGATCTGTCTGCTTCGCATTGCTCTGCTCTGAGGCAAGCTTCTCCCTGGTGGTTCTAAGATGGCTGCCAATGACTCCAAGGCGCCATCCTTCAAGATTTACATTCTTCAGGAAAGAGAATGCTCGTTTCTTTAAGACTCAGGCAAAAGCCTTGCAATGGAAGTGAAGCCCAGCTCCTGGCTGAGAGTTGGGCTGGAGTGGTTTCCCTAAGCAAAACCAGGGTCCTGTTGCCACAACAAGGGGTCAGGGATGCTGAGAGAGTGGATTGGAGGGGTGAAAATGGAAGCAGGGTCCCTAGTTGTGGGGCTATTGAAGTCCAGGCAAGGAGGCATGGCAGCTTGGGCAGGAGAGAGGCAGTGGAGATGGAGAGGGGTCGATGGATTTGATTTGTAGTTTGGAGATGGAATCCACATTTGCTGATGGAATCTATGTCGGGGGTGGTAAGAAAAAGAAGATTTAAAAATGACTCTTAGGTCTGTGGACTGAGCAGCTGAAAGGAAGGTAGAATCATTTTCTCAGATGTGGAGGAAGATTTTTTTTGTTTTAAATCAAATGTGCTGTTTTCTTTGAATGGATTGTACAAAGCATGGGACTGTAAAACACAGTGAATCCTGTGTTGAAAGATGGACTGTGGTTAACAGAACAAATATGAGAATGTTCTGTTTGGGGGAAAATGCATCAAATGTAAGATAGGGGCTATAGTTAGTAGTGACATTTTGATGATGCTCTTTCATAGTTTGTAACAAATGTTTCACAGCAATCCAAGGTGTTGGTGGTGGGGTGATGTTTGGGAGCCCTGTATGATGATATGCATGTTTGTTTTATAAGTTTACAACTTTTACTATACACTTATAGTTTATGTTTGTTCATGTATAAATGATGTACTTCAATAAAATTTCTTTAAATGAAAAAAGTGCTGTTCTGGCTCTGTGGAGTTTGAGAAGCTTGTTAGATATATGAGTGGAAATTTCAAGTAGGCAGGTGGAGATAGGAGTCTGGGATTTAGAGGGTCGTGTTGGAAATATGAATTTGAGGAGTCATGAACATGTGAATCTCTACAATGAAGGGGATGGCTGCAGCAGTTTTCATTTTTTTTTTTAAAACCTGTGTACCTGGTTTATTAAATTGGCTGGACTGGTTGGAGGTACAAAGAGAAACTGACTTTATTTACCTTCAACTGCTATCTTTACACTTGCTCTGTTACATCTCCCTTCCTCATCTTGATTTACTCCACAGCTTTTACAGACATTTTAAAAATAAAAGAAAATGAAAACACTTATTTTCAGATATTCAAAAATCCAGTTCCTTATAAACCAAAACATCAGCCTCTCATCCAATGCAAAGCTTCTCTTCTCCCCGTAGGCCAGGCCTGATCTGAGATGCCACAGATTGGCAGTGGAAAAGGGAGGCCTTGTTTGTTCTTTTTCTTTCCTTGTCCCAACTCCTTCCCCATTTGCTTTGCTGCCCTGGCTCCTCCAGGGTCTGGTGGTAGGAAAAGGAGTGATTAGAGGACAAAGGCGTCTTACTGAGCTGGTGCTCTGTGGTTCTCTCTAGCCCTGGATGCCCACTGTGTTTGCACAGGTGTTTACCTGCCCACTCTTTCTCTTAGGCCTTTTTGAGTTCTTGGGGACCCCCTGTGAAGCCCTCCACCCTGTCTTGCTCCAGACCTTCCTGGCTGGTCTCCTATGGCTTCCCCTCAGCTTCTGCCTTGGGTCTACCTGGAGCTTTTTTCTGCTGTGAGTAGATAGACTTCTTTGGAAGGTTTTTTTAATTGAAGGCTCTGACCTAGTGTGATGGTTAAGTTCACGTGTCAGCATAGCTAGGTTATGGTGTCCAGTTGTTTGGTCAAGCAAACACTGGCCTGATTGTTACTGTGAGGATATTATTTTGGATTTAAATCATTAGTTAGTTGATTGTATCTATGGCTAATTGCATCTACAGTCAACAAAAGAGATCACCTTCAGCAATGAAAGAAGTCTCATCCAGTCAGTTGAAGGCCTTAAAGAGAGAACTGATGATTTGAGCAGCCAGAAAGAAGAATTTCCATCTCTACCTCAGTCAGCCAGCTTTTCCTAGAGAATTCATCGAAAACCTTCACCATAGTTCCCAGCTTGCAGCCTGCCCTATGGAATTCAGATTTGCCCATCTCCACAGTTTCGCGAGCCGTAATATTTACATTTTATATACATAATAGTTACATATATATGTAATATATAGCATATATATAAGATTTACATATTACATATATATCCTACTGTATCTCCTAATCCTTCTGTTTCCCTGGAGAACCCTAACACAACTAGCTACCCTCACATCCCCTCCCAATGCCCTCCATGAGAAATTATTATGCAGCTTTGTGCTGCCAAAATGATGATAAGCTACTTCCCCTGCAGCTGCCCTCTCTCCTCAATCTGCTATCGCAGGCCACACTTCGGGAACCTCCATCTGGTTTTCCCAGGGCTGTCTCACTGCACCACTCCAGGGTGTGCTATTCACACGTGCTCTCCTGGATTTGTGCAACTAATGCAGCTGCTCTGAGTTCTAACAAATTTCTTATGCCCCTCTCTGGAGCAGTGCGAGGCAGACCTGTGAAGTTTGCAGCCCAGCAAGCACCCATCTGAGGTGTGTGGTGCCGGGAGCCCCCTGTGCCAACTCGCCTGGTTTCTTGGAGCAAGTCTCTTGCTGCCCTCTTTGTTTGCCACAGAGCTTGCCAAGGCTAGGATTTCTCTTCTAAGAAATGTCTCTCCAGTTTTGGTGTCTCAGGCTACATCCTCAGACACAGGAAAAGCCCACTTAGCATCTCATTATAGGAGAGAAGTCTTTTTTTTTCAAATAAAGCCTTGCAGGGAAGTCCAATATATAAATTGGATAGATGCGGCTCTACATTAGTTAGTGGGAAAGGGGGGTAGGGAGTAGGGGAGCATGCTGGAGGCTGGCTCCTAGGTACAGTTTGAAAACCATTGTACCTGGGAAAGCGAACCACAGTTTCCATGACAAGGAGAGTCTCCCAGGATTTACAGTTCTGCAGTGTTTGGCCTAGAGATGACAGTATTTTTTACAAGCTATGTGGGAATGAAAATAATCCTGGTGTTGCCCAGAGCCCCTGCAGTGGACCTCTATCGGGCCACAGTGGTGGGCTTCTTCTCATGCATAGTTCTGCCAGGTGAACTCCTGACTCCTTGGCTTCTTTACATAGACCTGGAAGCTTCCAGTGAATGCCGTGCCTCTGTGCAAACTTGCTTGGAGGTGCCTTTTTTGTGAATGAAAACAATCTTAAAATAGCCTCTCTCTGCCACAACATACAGATGTAATTTTGCTGTTTTCTTGTGGCTTTGCCCCTTTGTTGGAAAATCAACAAAACTTTCTGTAAAGGGTTTTCCGTGAAGTTTTTCTTCTTTGCACAGAGTAGAGTGCTTTGGAGGTCAATTCCACTCATCTCTTACACATTTTGGGACATTGGACAAATTTTCTAACCTCCCTTGGTTTTTTCTTCTGTAAAACTGGGGCCAAAGTGGGACCTTCCTGGACTGTTGTGCGGCTTAATGAGAGCATTTGCGTGAAACTCAGCACAGTGCCTGGACAGAGCAATTACCCTGTTAGTACGTGTCACCCAAAGAATAAGTTTCCTGTGGCTCCTGGAACAGATGACCACAAACCTGGTGGCTTAAAACAACACAATTTATCATCTCAGCATTCTGGAGGTCAGAAGTCCGAAATGAGTCTCATGGGGCTAAAGCAAGGTGTCGGCAGGTCTGAGTTCCTTCTGGAGGAAGAAACCTTTCCCTGCTTTTTCCAGCTTCTAGAAGCCACCGGTGTCCCTGGGCTTGTGGCTGCATCACCCTGACCTCTGTCTCCATTTTCACAAGATTCTGACACTCCCGATTCCTTCTTACAAGGGCCCTTGTGATTCCACTGGGCCTGCCTGATAATCCAGGGTAATCTCCCCATCTCAAAATCCCTAATTTAAATATTTACACCCTCTGGGGTTTAGGGCACGGACATTTTTGGTGGCCATTATTCTGTCTAACAAACCAGTTATTTAAAATTTTTTCTTTTAAGTGTCTAGAGGATGCCAGACCCCCTGCTATGTGCTGGGCATAAAAATGAAATGAGGTATAATGTTTATACCAAAATGGATAGAGAGTGATGATGATGATATTAGTAATAATCACAGTCATTGACATTTATTGTTTATTATATGCCAGGTATTGTGCGGGGCACTTTAAGTGAGCTATTTTGCTCAAGTCTCACCACGACACTAAGGGAAAGGTGTGTTCCCATTTTAATGACATGAGCCCAGGCCTGTCTGATTCTAAGCTTATATAATTAATTACAACACTTCACACTGCCCTGCAGAGATGGGTGTTCCCGGGCTCTCTTCCTACCAGTGTATGTAAATAGAGGTTGAGCAGCTTCAGTAGAGCAGACCACACAAGTGGCTGTGATTCAGGGCCAGTGGGCAGAGTTCCCTGGGGAGGCAAATGCTCCGTCTCTCCCATTCCTGCCGGGGTCCAAAGCTGCAAGTCCGTGGCCCTGCCCATTGCCTTGTCTTCAAGGGAGTCTAACATCCTGTGCTAATCATTCCATGGAACTGGCCCCTTCCCAAGATCATTTCTCATCGTGCTGATAGGATCCTACTTCATCCCGAGGAAATGTAGGAACAAAAGAGGAAGAGCCCAGTGAAATTCCCTTTTCATGATTAGTATTGAAACTACCTGGTGAATTTCAAGAGGTGAGTCTGAAGGGAAAGGAAGCATTTGAATACTAAAGGCCGCATGATTCTTGATCATTGCTGGAATTTCCTTCCTTCTGTGGAAATGGAAATTTTCCCTGAAGGGCAGAGGAGGAGTGATGTGATAAAGACACTGACCAACTGCTGGGTATGGGATGACCAGCATCACCCCCCCCCCCCCGGGGCATGTCAGAAGCTAATAGGACAAGGAGAGGAGGGCAGCGTTACAGAGAGGGTCCACCCAGAG
>JAQZBX010025074.1:0-15535 GCA_029593785.1 Cabassous unicinctus | reverse complement strand
GTAGGATTTGGAATTCTACATTTTTGGTTTCCCTGGGAAAGATTCTGTGTCTCCACCCTTTTGGCTACACTCCTCACCTGAGGACATTTCATTTTAGACGTGTTCACAGATTGGCTAATAGAAAAAGGCTTGTTAAATTATGACAGATATGGTCAGGGTGTCCATATATCCTGGACTTGTTAGGACAATCTTGGTTTTGTGTAATTATTAAAAATAAATTATTAATTTGATAATTGATTGATTAAATGTATACTATATGTGATTTAATTTTCAGATACTTGTAAGACTTTACATCTATAAAATCCACAAATCGGAAAAATTGGCATACCGTATCTTCCTCCCTCCCTCCCTTCTTTCCTTCCTCCCTTCCCTTTTGCTGTCTTTTTGCCTCCACTACTGTGGCCTAGATATTGGACTTGGAATTTGGGATACAAAGATGAATAATTGGTAGTTCCTGGCTACCAGGGATTTATTTCAGGTACGGGGACTCATTCCTTTTATTTGACCAATATTTATCAGGCACTAATGCAGCAGGTACTAATCTAGGTGCTGGGAGGCAGCAATGAACAGACTAGACCAAACCTTATACTCTAGACAGGAAGTTTATATTCTAACAGTGGGAGACATAAACATGCAAACAAGTACGTAATGTAATTCTCAGCTAGGGATAAGTTGCTGTGAAGAAGAAATAAAGCCAGACAATAGGATAGAGAGTTAATGGAAAGGGGAATAGTCTTTTTTTTGGTGGGGTGGTCAGAAGGGACGTTGGGCAGAGCCCTGAGTGTGGTGAAGGAGCTGCCTTGCAAGGGTCTGGACAGGAGGGCTCCAGGCAGAGGGAACAGTAAGTGTAAAGTCGCCGAGATGAGGCTGACTTGGAAAAACCTGAAGACCAGTGTGGCCAGAGGGTGTTGAGGGAGACAGCAGGAGACTCCTTGGAGAGGACGGCCGTAGCCAGTGAGGCATTTGGATATTCTTTGGAGTGCGATGGGAATCCTCCGGAGGGTTTTAAACAAGGGAGTGTTGGGACTGAGGTTACATTTAAAGAAGTTGCCTTGGCTGCTGTGTGGAGAATGGGCCAGCCCAGGGGCAAGAGTGGGAAGAGGATGGCTTAGGACCATGCTGTCCAGGAATGGCAATGCCTTGGATTGGAGTGCTTGTGGTGGGGCTCAGAGAAGTGGTGGCAACCAGAATACATGTGGGAGGTAGTTGGCTGGATTGGCTGATGGTCATGTGGCCACGGCAAAGCGTGGAATCACGGACAACTCCTGACTCTCTGTTCTGATCTACTGGGTGAGTGACAGTGCCATGAACTCAGATGGGGATGTCTGCGAAGAGAAAGATTTGGGGCGTGTATGAGTGAAAACAACATGACGCTTTAAATAATGTTAAATTTGAGCCATTCGTTGGGCATCTAAATGGAGCTATTGAGTAGACTGTGAACAATGAGTGAAACAAAATGACAGAGGTGTTCCTTTTACTTTAGGAAGGGTATAATTTTTACTTGAGAAAGTGTGGTGGTCTAATTTATTAGCGCGAGTATTGGGGGAGGAAGGAAACAATATCCCCTGAGTGTTGGTTACTTGCCAAGCGCTATGCTAGCTGCTTCGCATGTGCTATTTTTCATGCAGCGTAAAGCTTGAGAAGCATCCCTAGTGTACTGCATCAGACTACCTGCCCTGGAATCAGACTGCTAGGTTCAAATCCCTATTTGCCCTCTTAGTAGTGGTGTATTCCTGGACAAGTTAATTAACCCTTCTGTGCTTTGTTTGCTCATCTGTAAAATGGGATAATAATAGTTCCTGCTTCATAGAGTTATTTTGACATTTAAATGACTTAATCCTCTATAAAGTATTTGGAGTAGTGCCTGGAACATAATAAGCACTCAAGAAATGACAGTGATTTTATGAAACTATTTAATCTGCTCTGCTTGGCACACCTTAATAGAGCGAAGAGTAAGGTGTGTTATAAGAAGACTATTACTTTTGAATTTTGTTTAAATGTATTTATTCATCATGTATAGAATGCTTGGATTCTGTTCAATTTTATGAGCAATTCTTGTATTATAATACAGATTGAAGCCTATTTCTATCCCTATTGGTGCATAACAAACCACTCTAACTTATTGGTGTAAAACAAACTTCTTATTTTGCTAATAGAGTCTGTGATTCAGGAATTCAGCCACGACCCAGTGGGCCTGGCTTGTCTCTGCTCCACAGTTATCTGGGCCTCAGTTGAGAAGGTTTGAAGGTTAGGGGTATCGACAGTAGGGGCCTGGAATCAACTGGAGGCCCCTTCACTCACGTGACTGGCAGTCGATGCTGGCCTTCAGCTGGGGTCTCACCTTGGCTGTTGGCTGGAATGCTTAACCTTGGCCTCTCCATGGGGTCCTTCCACATGGGCTAGTTTGAGCTTTTTCAGTCATGGCAGCTGGGTTCCAAGGGTGAGTGTCCCAGGAGGACCAGGCAGAAGCTGTGTTGTGTTTTATGACTTAGCCTTGGAAGTCACATAGTCACAAGCCCAACCAGATTCAACAGGAGGGAAGCATAGAGTGCACCTCTCAATGGAAGGAGTATTATATCATATAGTGAGAAGAGCATGTGGTATGGGAGATATTGTTATGGCCAGTTTTGGAAAAACATGTTCCACTGTGAGGCTTCACCAGGAGCCTGGCTTAAAGGATCAATACACTTTTAAATTTTGGACATGCTCTGAAATCAAGGTCTTTATTGTTTATTAAAGTTCAGTCTTCTTAATTTAGGTTGTGTTAGAATTCAATGATTGACTACTTAGAGCTGGTAAACTTTCTTTCATTAAACAAATACTGATTGAGTACTGACTTTCTCTAAGATACTGTGCTAATTGCTGTGGGGCATATCTAGGTACCACAAAAACCAAGAAACTAATAGGGGAAGTCAAAAACAGTTGACTTTAAATTAATCTCTGGAAAGATTGCTGACTGTCCCTAATGAGAGTTAAAATAAGACTAGTCAAAACAATACACCAAATGAGTTTAATGCAAGCTTATTCAGTTGGCATTGCATTTCTAGGCGCAGTGGTGGGAGGCACTGAAAGGTCTGAGCAGAGCAGGATGCGATATGAGTTGTTTGGATCGTTGTGTGGAGAATGAATGGTAGGGAGGTGAGAGAAGAATTGGGGACACCCGTTAGGAGGCTGTAGCCTGAGAGAGGAACCGTAGCCTGGACCTAGGGAAGGGATGGGCAGATAAAGGCAGTGGGTTGTTTCTAGCAGTAGAAATGATAGAACTTGGAGATGGACTATATGGGGTGGGTTAGGAGGAAGAGGGTAAGGGAAGAGGGAGACCAGAAAGGTAAGGCTGCTTCTCAGAACCTTGCCCTTTTGGCTTGAGCACACGTGGGAGATGAGTCTTCTTTTTATGCAGGTAGGCCAATCAAATACAATTTGAACTAATTTTGAGATACAGTTGAGATATCCCTTGAAACGGAATAGGAGGCAGCTGAGTATATGAAGCTAGAGTCAGAGGACATTTCAGGCTTTGCCATAGAGATGTGGGAGTCATCAGCAAGTGGGTAGCATTTAAAACCATGGAAGAGATCATCAAGGAGAAGATGTAGAGATCAAAAGGCCCAGGAAGGAGTCTCACGAAAGTCCAATATTTAGGGAGAAGAGCAATCTGCAGAGTAGATCAAAAGTCACAATCAGAGAGAGTGGAGGAAAATCTTGAGAGTGTGCTGTCACAGAAGCCAAAGGCAGGGAGCATTTTAAGGAAGAGCAAGGTCTTCTGTTATGGAATGCTGCTGAAGGGACAAGTAATGTATGGATTTGGTGATGTGGAGGTCATGTTGTCCTGAGATGAGCAGTTTTGGTGTGGGGGTGGCAGTGGTGGAAGCCCAGTTGATTTACACAATTTGAGAATAAGTAATGCCTAGTTTAGTACTTAAATACAAATTTGGCTGGTTGTTTTGGGTGGTTGTGCTCTTCCTGACTCCCAAACTTAGGTTTGCCAGATAAAATACAGGATGCCCAGTTAAATTTGAATTCCAGAAAACAACTAATAATTTTTTAATGTAAGTACACCATAAATATTGCATTGCATTCTTATTGGCTAATTTGGGCACCGCTTCCCTAACCCGACTGCCACGTAGAAGCTACCGTATGCTCTGCTTCTGGGTTTACACAGCAGGGCCAATAAGGGAAGCCAACTCTGGGGGATGTTAATTCTGGTGATAGTTTATGCTTCTATTAAATTCCCTTAGAGCATTTGACAGAGTGCTGTCCACATAGTAGGCCCTCATCAAATGCTTGTTTGCTAGAAACTGTATTATATGCTTTTAGGGAAATTAGCTGATGTGATACCCCAATAGGAAGAAACTACCGCGGTAACTGTAGAACAATTAGAATGCCACAGAATGGCCTCGCGTGGATGTTTTCAATGAATTAAGCGGTGCAGAGCTTTTGGCTGTGGCTTGAACCACGTACTTCCTCCATGATGCTCTTTCTCTTGAGCTCTGGTGGTTGTGGTGCAAATGGAATTTCTGAGTTCTGCTGCTCTCAGTCATAGCAGCTTAAGTGCAACTGGTTTTTAAGGGACCATTAAAAATCTTTAAATGGCAGGAACGCTTGGGAAATGCCTACAAATTCCAAGAGAGCTGAGCTGAGTCATTCGCTATTTCATTTAGTCATACCAATTTCTCTGCCTTCCTTTCTCCTCCTTTCTGTGAGGTGGAGGAGATATAACCACAAGACTGTATTTCAAATTACCTCTTCAGAGACAATTTCAAAGCAATTAAGTAGAGGTTGAATACAAACTGATGAATTACACATCAGCTAGGCTTTTCTATGAAGATTCCATTCCTTGACTAAAAACCGACCAAGATTGGATTTAACGAGCCACGTATAATGGTTTTCCCTCTCGTGGATTTTTTTTTTCCCCTAAGCTTTGCTGTTGACAAGGATCTTGCATCAATAGTTACATTTGTTTACATGGCAAGCTGAATGCAGTACTTTCATTCTACACTCATTGAGCCCTACTATGGGCTGGGATTCAATACCTAATTTGTCTTTTGGCTGTAGATTTTCAATGTCCGATGGTTCTTATAAGTGTAGAGTTCCTTAAAAGGAAATACATTTACAGTGACTGCTTAATTGCACCTGACCCATCACATAAAGATTTTGCCTGGTGTCTTAGTTTTCCGGGACTGCTCTGACAAATATGCAGTGGGTTGGCTTAACAGTAGGAATTTATTAGCTCTTGGTTTAGGAGTCTAAACTCCAGGCACTGGCAAGGCAATGCCTTCTCCCCACACTCTGTAGCGTTCTGGTGCAGGCTTGCCGCTCTCCTTGGGCTTCCTTGGCTTGTATCTCTGCTTCCCATCACATAGTGACGTCCTTGATCTCTTCCTGTATTTCTCTGACATGGGTTTTAAAAACAAGGCTTCCAGCAATACGGCTCAAGGCCTGCCCTGATTCACTTTGGCCTCACCTAAATAGGATCTTAGAGGATCCTGTTCACAAATGAGTCCATACCCTACCTGATACTACATCTCCAAAGGGTCCTATTTAGGAATTGGATTAAGATGAAGAAAATGCCTACTGTTGGGGTGCATGATTCAGTCTGCCACAGCTGGGTAGCAGATTTGGGTCTGAGGATCTGTGACAGAGTGGCAGTGGGGAAGAGAGAGTTAACCCTTGAAAATGAGGCTGAAGCAAACTTCTCAGCCCCCCTAACTTTATGACCTGCTACTTGGGGAGCAGCTTAAGGGCCAGCAGAACACGTGATCTGTGTCAGCATGTGTTTGTTCTCCGAGGTTTTGGATGCCTTCTCTAGATCCATGAGTGCTGAGCCTTTTCTGAATCACGGGAGGGTGAAGGTACACCCCCAGCCCCCAGTTCATCTGTTCTTTCACCACGGTTGGCCCCTGGGCAGCAGGGATTCTGCTCGGTCACTTTTCCGCCCTCTCGCGCCTGAAGCCTGATAGGCACTCAGAAAACATTTTCTAAAATCACTCTGTAAACATTAATTGAGCTCTTATTGTATGCTGTGCACTGGGAATGGGACTATGGGAGATTTAGAGATAGATGAAAGAGTTGATGTTCAAGGAACATCTCGAGAAACTTACCCGCCAGCAGGAGGAATTACTGGTGAGCAGGGCTGTAGATTTTTGGGGTGATGGGGTGGGGTGCTGGTCTAGCTAGCAAGTCTAACCTGCCTTCAGCACCTCCCTAGTGTGGAAAAGTCCTCAGGGGGCTGCTCAGCCCTAGGACTTCCTGGCAGTGCTGAATCTTGCTTTCATAAGACCATATTTTACCCCCCAAACCTAGCTGTTGCTGGGAACACCTGGTGTGTTTTACTGAAGGAAATCCCCTTCCCCAATTTTTAAATCTGCTGATTTCTTGACGACTTCACTAATCAGAGCTGTTAATACTAATTCACAGCACTTCTCAGTCTTCAGATGACGGATCTGTTCATTTTCTACACCGCGGGCTCCCCAGCATCACAAGGCATATGTGGGTATTCTTTTCCTCTTTAGGTTTCTCTTCCTCTGACCCGCCATGCTCACTCCCAGCCCCCAAGAGCTGCATTTGCAGTAAAACACAGAAATGCTGCTGATGTCGGCAGTGCTAGTACTGCATTAGAGGAGCAACTTTAGAGGAAATTATCCAGAGGGTGATGCTGAAAAACTAACCATTTTGTAGGGTACTTTGTAGAAACCTCTTTTCTCCCATTGGGATCTCATTCATTTTTGTGACTTAGTAGGCCCAGTGAAGGAAGAGCCATGTACATTTTCCTCCCACCTCAGTCTTCTGTAGGAGGATTTGGGGACAAGAAATGAACCAGGAGCGCTGAGCAGCGACCTTGGCAAATGAAGTAGGCCCAGAATGTGCTGGGCTGTTGACCCTCCATCTCAATGACCCCTAGGGAAAGGGCAAAAGTGAGAGTACAATTCATTCTACATCAAAGGTTTGTTCCTAAACATAAATGAATATAAATCAAAGCCCATTTTACAGGCACACAGAGCTTGCTGTTTAAAAGCTTTCTGCAGAATATCCTTTTGTAAAGTAAATACCTGTCTCGCAGAGTAGGGTTTCCGTATCTGATTTCAGGCTTGTGGCTAGGGAGACCCACCTTAATATCGTCGTGGTGTTTGTCCTGTCCTTAACCAGGGAAATGTGGAAGGGTTGCCGTGTGGCATCAGGACCAGGTGAGGCAGGAAGTGATAAATTGAGAGTGGCAGCAATCCCCTTCCGCCCGATTTCTCTAGCACTGTCCAGCAGCCTGGATGTGGACCCTGGGGGTGAGACTTAGAATAGAGGGGAGATTGTTTCCAGGCAGCTCCGAGGGCAAAAAGAAAGGGAGGCGAGCGTGTCAGCTGGAGAGTGATGTGCTGGACATGGATTCTAAGCTGGATGTGGAAGGGAGAGGGAAGACACAGGGGAGGGCACGGGAGAGGGGGAGGAAACAGAGGCAGCATGTGATGTGGGTGTCGTTAAGGGAGAGAGCTGGGAGGGTAGGAAGTCCAACACAGAAAGGGGGGTGTTGGTGTTTGTGAGGCAGAGCCACTTCTCGTGATGACTAGGCTCAGGCGGTGGCCACGGAGGAGGAGGTTGTCGTGGGTACATTGGTGCTGCCCAGAGTTCCACTCCCAGATGGGTTTTCCTGGCCTGGTGTGCCCTTCCTCTCTGTTACTCTGTTATACCGTGTTTCTGCTTAACACATTACAACTTAGCAGCTTCAAACAACCCTTTTTTTTTTTGCCCACGATTGTGTGGGTGAAGAATTCGGAAAGGGCTCAGCTGGGCACTTCTTGCTTGGGGTCTCTGATGCAGTGGGAGTCCCATTTCGTCGGGGCTGCCGTCAAATGAAGGCTCAACTGGGCCGGATGTCCAAGATGGCGCCCCCGCATGGCTGGCAGCTGATGGTGTTGGCTGGGAGCTCAGCCAGGCTCTGGACTAGAGCGCCGGCATGTGGCCATGCCCTCCTGGCAGATGGAGTCCCCAGGAGAACCAGGTGGAAGCTGCACGGCCTTTTCCAACCTAGCCTCAGAAGTCACACTGCATCACTTCTGCTGCATCTCTTTTATTCCCAGTGAGCCACTAAGGTCAACTTGGTTTCAAGAGAAGGGCACATAGACTTCAGCTCTTGATGGAAAGAGTGTCAAAGAATTTGCAGACATTTAAAAAACCATTACATGCCCTGTCTTGGGTGGGGATGGAGCCATAGGCACCCTTGTGTCTCCAGAACTTGGTCAAATGACAGGAACTCGGTGAAAGCTTGCCAGATAAATTTTACACCAAGTATTAGTTTCTCCTCTTATAGCTGTGCTGCTTCCATCACTGCTTTCAGTGACAATTATAGGGGTGCGGTTACTTAAATGTAGGTGATTCTAGAGAGGCTGAAAATTAGGCAAGTATAAAAAAGCAAATAGGAAACTTTAGAGAGTGGTCTCTGACTTCCTATAATATATTGCACTTTCCAGTGCTTGGATCATAAATAAAGCCCAACCAAACCAGCATTCACTAAGCAGCTCTTCTCTGCCGAGCACTGTGCTAGGAGCTGGGGAAATGTCAGCGAACACGATATGCACAGACTGTCCTCACAGAAATTGCAGAGTGGTGGAGAGGCGAGGGGCTGGCGATTTGGACATGGAGTGAGGGTTGCCTTGATAGGGGATGCACAGGATGTTGTTGAGCCCAGCACGCAGGAGGAGCCCCTGGCCGAGTCGGGGAGGTGGTCAGGGGAGGATTCCCAGAGGGAGAGCCTTTTACCTCAGGACACAAAGGCTGAAAAGGAAACAGCCTAGGTGGAGGTGGGGGAAGGGCCTGAGGCCGGGAGCAGCATGGGGGCTGCGGGGCTGAGGACGGCGTGTGGAGAGCCAGGGGGTGAGGTGGAGCTGGAGGAGTAAGGTGGGCCCAGAGCACACGGGCATTGGGCACCATGTTAAGGGACCTGGGAGTCACCGAAGGGTTTCAAACCAGGAATAAGATTGGAGTTCTAGAAGGATCTCCTGGCTGCTCTGGAGGCTAGTTGAGAGGAGACCTCTGCATGGAGCCCAGCGATGAGAGGTAACTACTTTTGACAAGAAAGCAGGGACGGGAAAACTTCTATCTCAAAGGAATGGGCCCCTGACAGTAGGATTTAAAACAGTTAGCCCTGGGGTAAAGGGGATATTTTGGGAAATGCAATTGTCTATATTATTTTTAATACCAAAGCGAGGGCTTTTTACAAGTGCACTAGTTAATTTAAATTGTGAAAGAGAAAAAATTGAGGCAGAAGACCAAAGACGATACGGAGGTGGCATTTTGGAACAAGACCACAGAAGCCCAGGTGTGGCCATGCACCTTCAGGGCCTTGTCCGTGGAGGGAGGATGTATGAGTCCATCTCTCCAACATGGCGTCCTCTGGGGTCCATTGGCAGAACCACGAGGTAGGCAGCCCTGAGTCCTGAAAGATGACCAGTCCTGTCGGAAACACCCGGGCTGTTCTGAACGGCTAAGAGTGCACAGGAACAGCTCTGGTCCAGGGCCCTTGGTGCCCTGAGTGGGTGGGTGAAGGCTCATTTCAATGTGAAAAAAACAGGCCGGTAAAGCCCAGCAGTTCTGGAAAGGGGTTTTGTGGAAGAGGGATTTCTTGGCAACCAAGAAGAGAAAATGGTGAGAGCAACAAAATGATATTATGTGACAGTAATCGACCCATCGAACATGTGCTGAGACTTCCCGTGGGCCAGGCCCTGTGAGTGATGCTGGAGACACAACCCACCATTTCTGATGTCCAGGAAGCCACGTCCTGCTTCTCCCCCATTCCTCTCCAGTTCTTTCTCATTCTCCTTTGTGCATTTCCCTGCTCGGCTGTCCCTTAAATGTTTCTGCTCCCTTGAGCACCACTCTCTTTTCATTCTGCATCTCCCTTGGGATGATTTCATCCAGTCTTGTGGCTTTAATATTACTTATCTACTCATCACTCTCAAACCAGAGTTCCAGCTAGATTTCTCCCCTGAGTTCCAGGCCCTTGAGCCTAATGTCTGCTGGGCGTCTCTACCAGGCTGTGATACAGGAGCTGTGAGCCTACATATCTAACGCTGGGCTGTCCCTCTAAGCTTCTGGCATTTCCTATCTTGGAGAAAGGTACCCTCCTCTTCCAAGCCAGATACCTGGGAATCATCTCACACCTCTTCCTCTCCACACCTCTCACTTTCTATCAGTCACTGAGACCTGTACCTTTTACTTCTTTAACAACCCTTATCTCTGATCCCACTCTCCATCCCTTCTGATACTTCATAAGTGAAGGCCTCCTTATCTATTCCAGTCAACTCCTACCCATGCTTCCTGTGGGTGGTCTCTCACCTCCCCAGTCTATCTTTCTCATTGCTGCCAAAGTCAACTTGCTAAACCCAAACCTGATCCCAGGGCCCTTCTCTCTGTGTTAGCCTTGATGGCTTCCTAAACTCATTAACATGACTTATAAGACCCTCCATGCTGTCCACTGCCTGTCTCTCCAGCTTTATTTTGGTGTAGCGCTCGTCAGACCCTGTAGTCCTGACACACAGACTGGGTGTTATTTCCTAAACATCCCAGGCTGAGTTGTGGCTGAGTGTCTTCTTATCGGTTGTTCACTCTTGCAGGTCTGCCTCCCGCTCTGCCTCTCCCCACCCTCTGGCAGACACCTTATCCTCTTTCTACACCCATCTCAGTGGGTACCTCTTATTTGAAGTCTTTTCTAGTCTCCTGCTTGGTAGTCTTGAATACTACCTCTCTGTGTCTCTCTGCACCCCGCACATAGGTCTAGCACAACATCTGTGTACTTGGTTGCATTCATTTACATAGTTTACACAGTTCTCTCTACCTCCTAATAACGTGGGTCGCTCACGTTGATGGAGTACTTGTTTTGATCCTGGCACTGGGCAACAGGCCCTACGTTATTGCATTGAATCTACCTGACAATGCTGCTACTACTTTACCTTTCCCGGTGGGAGGGAAGGGAGCACAGAGAGAGAGGACTCTCATTTTAGGAGCCCTGACGAATGTTTCCTGGAAATGGTGGAGCTGTAGTAGAACTTGAACCTGTGGTTGTGGAGTAGGACTGGACCATCGAAGTCCATTGCTTCCCTCAAACCTAAGAGTCTCATTCTTTGGCCCTGTCTGTTGATTTTGTGCAAGGACCTTTGTTTATAAATGCAAGAAGAAATTTAGGGAAGATGTGGAGAAACCATTTGCTGACTTGCCCTGAGAGGGAAGTCGCTGGTTCTTTGAGCCTAAATGAACCTAGGTCCCATTGTACTCTCCCAGGATCTGGAGTGTGTTAATGCAGTGGGGCAAGAAAAGCCCTTCAGCCTTTGGGCTCCTCAGATCCACGTTTATGCTCTTTGGTTCCCATCAGAGGATCCCTGGGAGCCAGCTGGTAAGAAATCCTGCCTGCTTGGCACCAGAGGGGTGACTCACCAAAGGTGATTCATGCCATTCAATGGGTTTTTGACCTAACAAGTATTTTGTACCCATGAGTAAAAGAGAACCTTTAGCCGTTTGTGGAGAAAACAAGAGCCCAGAACTGAGTGCTTGGAGCACAGCGAAGTGGACTATTACCGTCTCCTTTCTGTTTCTCTCGCGCAGTTAACAACCCATGAAGAGCCTTCCTTGAGCTGTTTGCTTCCCGAGAACCTTCACTCCTTGCCTCTGGAAGCATGTCTGAGGGAAAAAACAAACACAGTAGTACTAGGGCTGCTCATATCTGCCAGATAACTGTGCAGTTGAGGTTTTTGGGGGGCAGGCGTGAGAGTGGCGTCTCATGTAATAGCCAGCCCCAAGGCAAATTTATGGATGGATGAATGAACGAATTCAGGAACGGAGCAAATTGTAATTGACGGCCTCCCAGTTGTGGGCACTGTTGTAAGTTCCACGTTTTGGTTCAACCGATAGAGCACAGTGGAAGGGCGTCTAAGCAGACCTGGGATGGGCATGGTATAAGTTCCAAAAATTCTGTAACTTCCAGCTTCTTCTAACAGCTTCTGACACCAACTGCAAAGAACACAGCAACTCAATTCAATTCAATTCATTGCAGTTCAGTTCAATTCTCTACCCAGAGTTAGGCCAGACCCCACAGGTTAAGGGCCATCCTCTAGGCCATCCCACTTTGGACCAACTGGCTACAAATTCAGGGGTTCCTACCACCCCTTGGGTTCAATAACTTGCTAGGACGACTCACAGAACTCCCTGAAAATGCTGTACTTACAATTTTAGTTTTATTGTAGTAAAAGGATATGAATAAGAAGCCAAAAGAAGAGACACGTAGGGCAAGATCTGGGAGGGTCTCAAAAGCAAGCTTCCGTGTCCTCCCCATGTGAAGTCTGAAAGTGTCACCCTCCTGGCACGGTGATGTCATTATCAATCATGGAAGCTCACTGGCGCTTCCAGTGTCCAGTGTTTATATGGGTTTTCATTAGGCAGGCATGCTTGGTGGAATCCATCCATGCCCAAGTGGTTGAACTCAGTCTCCGGCCTCCTCCATCCCAGAGACCGGGGAGGGTGGGCTGATCTGTGGCTCAAAGCTCCACCCCCCAATCACATGGTAGGTCTTTCTGTTGTGACCAGCCCCCCACCCTAAGATACGGGTATGGCTGGCTCCTCCCCGCCATCCCCTTAGCACGTGACTATCAGGTGTGGTCTCTGGGCACACCAGCAAGAACAAATAGGCGCCTAGCACAGGAAATTACAAAGATGTAGAGGTTGCTTCCCCAGGAACTGGGGACAAAGACCAGCCAAAGTTTTCATTATACTATAGACAATCAGGGAGGACTTCGTAGAGGTGGTGACATAGGAGATAAGTTTTGGCATATGAAGATGAGTTAAAGAACAGGGAGGAGAGAGCAGCCCAGGAAGTGAGACCCATTCCTCTGGGAAGGCCCAGAGGGAGGCATCTGTAGCTGGCCCAGCACACGTGGCCTCGGTGCTGCTGGGTTCTGCTAGGGCAAAGGTTGCTTTTGGGGGCGTGGCAGCAGGTGGGGTTGGGGAGACAGGCAGGCACTGGGTCCTGGAAGGGAGAGTCTTGGTACAAGCCATGGAGCCTGGGCTTAATTCTGAACCTCTGTGGCATCTTCAGAGGATGGCAAGCAGGGGGTTGATGTGGTCAGATTCACACCTCAGAGTGCTCCCCTGATTGGGCGGTGGAGGATGGATTTCAGGGGGGCAGGACCAGAGGCTGTCGTCCTGATTGAGGTGAGAGTTGACGAGGGTCTGGCTGGAAGGCCCAGAGGAGCAGAGAAGGCAGCTGCACATTCCTAGCTCTTTGTTCACCTTGTTTCCTCTTTCTTGTTCTCTGCTGCTCGGCTCCCAGTTATTTCATGTGACCTTGGTCTCCTCCATCGGAAAGGAAAGTCTGAAGTTTTAAAGCGGCTTGAAGGAGGAAGCAAGGTCTAACACAAGGGGCGAGCCTCTCCTGGGGTGGCTTTTCAGGAACCTGGCATGTTCATTCAGTGCCTGTGGCTGAGTGTCAGTCCCATTCGCATGGGCAAGATGGGAAACAGGAAAACTGAGGTTTGCCCGCTGGAGCACCTGGGGTCAGAGGGAGCACGCACACTCTCTCTGCTCATCTCAGAGGCAGGTAATGGCTGGAACTGGGTAACGTCTCTGCTTTGACACCCACAGGCAGATGGGGAGGGGGCACCTGAGGTGGAATTACCGCCTGCTCGTCTCCTGCCATCTTCCCACCCTCCGCCTGCCAACCTGCCTGAATCCGATTATGTCCATTGAAGCTTTTGGGGGCTGTGCTTTAACCCGAGCCTCTTTGCAAGTTCTAAGCTACCGGTGCAGGTCTCCCTGGAGCGATTCCAGACCCAGGAGGTGGGGAGAGGATGTCCTCCGCCCGTGTACAGTCACAGTTGTACTTTGCCTGGGTCAATAGGCAGTCATGTTGCTGTGTGACAGTGGCACCTTCGAGGTGGCTGCATTTCATGTTTCCAAGAGACCCTGGGTCCCTTGGATGACATTTGTTTCCGTGGTGGTGTGGAGGAGTGAAAGCGCCTGGGATTAGGTGTCTGAGATGTATTCATGGATGGAGAGGCTAGTGATTGTCACTTAAATAGGCCTTGGTTTCCTCATCTGTCAAAGGGGGACTAATGACCACTGGCCCCCACGGGAGATTGTCGTGAAGGTAGAATAGGCTCATGCAGTGCAAAGTTCTTTGTCAGCTGCTCCACTAGCTCTGAAGGCAGGATGTCTTATTCATTTATGTATCCCCAGTTTGCGTGATGCCCAGCAAACTCAAATCTTTGTTGATTGAATGAATAAATGAATGAATGATGAAGTACAGTCTGTGGGGCATGGGAAAGCCTGAATAATATAAAATTACTAATAATTTGTTCAATCAAGAAAAAGATTTCTATGTGTGCCTACCTTCCCCATTTCCCCTGTATCCACCCACCCTTGTAAAAATGGAATGTGAGGGAAACATTTTAAAATGAAATTTAACTGAAGAGGTATTGTCTTCCAACATTTCTTTTGTCCTCAATGCTTGACAGCACTTTTGATGCCAAACACTTCTCTCTTGGAGTTATAAAGCATGATAGGCCATTACTTTGTATGATCCATCCATTATTAATAAATTATATGGGGAAAAACTCCATTGTCGCTTGGAAACTTAAGTAGCCAATCTCAGAGACTGGAAAATGTTTTTATGCCCATCTGGGACAAATGTCTTCCTTATTTTTGGAAAAAAAAAAAGGCCCTTTTCGATCTGGATCTGCTTTGTTTCCCATTTTACTATTCCTATGCTCCAGAGGACAGCTGACATTGGAGTCAGATACTACTAATTTAAATCCTGGCTGGATCACTTTCTGGCCACTTGGCCTTGGTTTAGTCACTTGACTTCTCTGGGTCTCAGTTTCCTTATCTGTTCAGTGGGGATGTGTGGCCACCATGAGCACGCCCCTCGCACACCTCCCACTCCGGGAGCGTGGTTGACCGAGAGCCTCAGCTGCTGCTCTGAAGCCCATGCTGGGCTTGCTGAGGATGCACTCCACACGGGTCGCTCCTGGCTGCCGACTGGGCACAGCAGGACACTAAGGCAGGCCTCTCCCTGGGAGATGTGGGGCTGCTCTGATGGCTGACTTTGACTCAAGAACTCCTTGACAGTCTTGCAGGCCCTTCCTTAGACTGCAAGTGCTTTAGAGCACTTATACAATCCTTCCTTCCTTCCTTCTTGGGGTCACACTTACATTGTGTCTCACGATTGTCCTGGCTTCCCATTTTCTCTTCTCTAATGTGTTTCACCTAATAAAAGCTATGCACTTTTAAGCCTGTCTTGGCATCTGCTGCTTAGAGGACATGGACTAACACAGGATGGTAATACCTGGTGGTGAGGACCAAATGCAGTGATGTAAGAAAATGTTTATCCCAGCACCGGGCACAAATTAAATGCTCACGAAATGGTGGGGAGTATCACCACCACCACCACCACCATCACCACCACCGCCACTGCCACCATCACTGCCATCACCACTACCATCACCACCATCACTACCACTGCCACCACCACCACCACCACCATCACCACCACCATCACCACCAC
>JAQZBX010025073.1:0-29766 GCA_029593785.1 Cabassous unicinctus | reverse complement strand
ATCAGCATGTAAAAATCAGTAATGTTTTTGTACACAAGTATTGAACAGTCTGAGGAGGAAATTGGGAAAAATTCCATTTTCAATAGTAACAAAAAGACTCAAATACCTAGGAATTAATTTAACCGAAGAAGTACAGGACCTATATGCAGAAAACTACAAAACAATGCTAAAAGAAATTTTAAAAGACCTAAACCAAATGGAAAGACATTCCGTGTTCATGGATTGGAAGAATCAATATCGTGAAGATGTCAGTCTTGCCCAAACTGATTTATAGATTCAATGCAATACCAATCAAAATCCCAACAGCTTACTTTACAGAATTAGAGAAGGCAATTACCAAATTCATTTGGAAGGGTAAGTGCACCCGAATAGCCAAAAGCATTCTAAAAAAGAAGAGCGACGTGGGAGGAATTTCACTGCCTGACCTTGAAACATATTACAAAGCTACAGTGGTCAAAACAGCATGGTACTGGCATAAAGATAGACACATCGGTCAGTGGAATAGAATTGAGAACCCAGAAATTAACCCTCCCCTATACAGTCAACTGGTTTTTGACAAACCTACCAAGTCCATGTTAACAGGACAAAATAGTCTCTTCAACAGACAGTCTTGGGAGAACTGGATATCTATAAACAAAAGAATGAAAGAGGACCCCCATCTCACCCCCTATACAAGAATCAACTCACAATGGGTCAAAGATCTAAATATAAAAGCCAGGACCATAAAACTACTAGAAGAAAATGTAGGGAAACTTCTTCAAGACCTTGTAGTAGATGGTGGTTTCTTGGACCCAAAGCACATGCAACAAGAAAAATAGATAAATGGGACCTCCTCAAAATTAAACACTTTTGCACCTCATAGGACTTTTGTCAAAAGGGTGAAAAGGCAGCCAACTCAATGGGAAAAAAATATTTGGAAATCACATATCTGACAAGGGTTTATTTAATATCCAGGATAAATAAAGAGATGTTACAACTCAACAATAAAAGATAAATGGCCCAATTTAAAAATGGGCAAAAGACTTGAATAGATGTTTCTCCAAAGAAGAAATACAAATGGCAAAACAACACCTGAAGAAGTGCTCAACATCACTCATGATTAGGGAAATGCAAATCAAAACTACAATGAGATCATTTCACACCTATCAGAATTGCCACTATTAAAAAGACAGAGAACTACAAGTGTTGGAGAGGATGTGGAGAGATAGGAACACTTCTTCACTGTTGGTGGGAATGCAGAATGGTACAGCCACTGTGGAGGACTGTTTGGCATTTCCTAAAGATGTTGAATATAGACTTGCCACGTGACCTGGCAATACCACTACTGGGTATATACCCAGAAGAACTGAGAGCAGTGACACGAACAGACATCTGCACACCGATGTTCATAGCAACATTATTCACCATTGCCAAAAGTTGGAAACATCCCATGTGTCCATCAACAGACGAATGGATAAACAAACTGTGGTGTATTCACACGATGGAATATTATACAGCTGTAAGAAGAAATGAAGTCATAAAGCCTATGACAACATGGATGAACCTGGAGGACATTATGTTGAGTGAAGCAAGCTAGGCACCAAAGGACAAATATTGTATGATTGCGTTACTATGAACCAAATATATTGTGTAACATTGTTTGATTCAAAAAAAAATTTCTATGTATCCACTATATTTGAGAAATGTATGTATTTATTCATCTGTGTTTACTTTTTAGTTTTTAATTGTTTATATTTTCAACTATTAAATGTACAAAATATAGTTAAAAAATACATGTATAGTTTGTATCACGTTATAAAATTATACACTGATTTCTGCATTTACACATTGTGGACTTTTTTCCTTGTGCATGCAAATTTCTTTTTGGAATAAGCTACTTTGTATGTTAAAGTCCATAGTTACCCATACCATAAAGCTTTCCCTGGCCCTCCTTTTCTGCCCACCTCATCTCCAAAAAGCTGAAAAGAATTTCTTCTTAATCTGATCATCTATTATTTTTTTCTGTTAGAAGAAAATAGTTGTCGGTTTATAGAAGAAACATGCCACCCTATTAACGCCTTTCATTTGTTACAATTCATGAAAACACATTTTTATAATTGTACTATTAACTATAGTCCATAGTTGTACTGTTCAAAGTATTTTTAAAAAGTTTTTTTCCTAGTAAAATATATAAAACCTAAACTTTCCCCTTTTAGCCATGTTCAAATATATAATTCAGTGCTATTAATTCATTCACAGTGTTATGCCACGATCACCACCATCCATTACCAAAACCTTTCCATTGACCCAAACGGAAATTCTATTTCCCCATTCCCTACCACCACTGTGTCCCCTGATTACCTTTATTCTAGATTCTGACTATGAGTTTGCTTATTCTGATTATTTTGTATCAGTGAGATCATAAAATATTTGTCCTGCTGTGTCTGGCTTATTTTACTCAGCATGATCTCTTCAGGGTTCATCCATGTTGTCACATGTATCAGAACTTCATTCCTTTTTACAGCTGAATAATATTCCATTGTGTGTATATACATTTTCTTTATCCAGTCATCAGTTGATGGACATATAGGTTGCTTCCATGTTTGGCAGTTGTGAACAATGCCACTATGAACATTGGTGTGAAAATATTTGTTAGAGTACCTGCTTTTAATTCTTTTAGTTATATACCTAGAAGTATAATTTCTAGGTCATATGGTATTCTATACTTAGGTTTCTGAGGAACCACCAAATTGTCTTCCACGGGGCTGTACCATTTGCAGTTGTAGCATTTTGCATTCCCACCTGCGATTAATGATTGCTCCTATTTTTCCACATCCTCTCCAACACTTGTGTTTTTCTTTTTTAAAAACTTTTTTTTAATTAAACATCCATAAACAATAAGTGTATATTATAAGTTGTGAACTTACAAAACAAGCATGCGTATCAGCATACAGGGCTCCCATACATCACCCCACCACCAACACCTTGCCATGTTGTGAAACAGTTGCTAGAAACTATGGAAGAGCATCATCAAAACATTGCTACTAACTATAGCCAATATCTTACATTTGGTGTATTTTTCTCCCCAACCACCCCCACCCCCCCCAGGTAATGAAGCCCTGTATTAGTATTATATACTTGTTACAGTTCTTAAGAGAATGTTCTCATATTCTGTTAATCACAGCCCATCTTCCACCACAGGATTCATTGTGTTAGTCGCACGCTTTGTACAATCCATTCAAAGTGTACATTCATTGGCTCTCATATTCATCACAGAATTGAGCTGTCATGACTTCGGTCAAGTTTAGAATGTTTTCATTACTTCAAAAGGAAAAATTACAGCCCCCATTTTTGTCCCTTAGAATTGATATAATGCCTTCTTTGCTATTAATGCAAAACATATTACAATATTGCCGTTAACTATAATCCGTAAGTTAAATTAGTTGTAATTTTCCCATGTATCACCATATACTTAAGACTTTGTTAAAGAAGAACATTCTTACACTTATACTAGTAACCACAATCTTCATCCACCACCAAAATCACTGGTATACTGTTACTACATTATTCTCTAGCTTCCTTTCATTTGAAATATTACATCCCCAGACTACTCCTTTCAACTACAATCTCATTTATAAATCAGCAGTATTAGTTATACTCACTATAATGTGTTACCATCAACTCTTCATTTCTACCCTTTTACAATAAACTTTATTAAAAATTCTACATACATTAAGCATCAGCTCCCATTCTCAACCCACATTCAGCTTCCTAGTAACCTATACCGTAGAGTATATATCATATGTGATTCATATTAGCAAAAATACAATATTTGTCCTTTTGTGTCTGACTTATTTCACTCAACATAGTTCCTTTTAAAGAAAATATAGTAACCATTCTAGTGGGTGTTAAATGGTATGTCATTGTGGTTTTGATTTGCATTTCCCTAATGGCTAATGATGTTGCATCTTTTCATGTGTTTTTCTGACCACTAAAATATTACATACAATAATAACTATGGGATTTATTCCCTAAGATGTCTGTTTCTTGAGTTTGTATCCCGCTGGTGATATGACAGAGATTTTCTTGAGTGCCAGCCCTCCTTTCAGGAAGGTCTGCCCAAGACAGACACAAAGTGCAGGGTCCTTCCTGTCTTTTCTGGGTCTGTGGCTTGTCCTGGGCTTATGCTTGCTAGGCGTTAGGAGTCACCCTTTTACAGGAATTTGAATGTCCCCTCTCCTTCCCAGGAAACACACCTTCTCCCTCTCCCTATTGATCCACTGCTGGACTTAAAGCAGAAAAGCCTTAGTCCCAGGTCACCTGCCTCAGTTGTTTCTTACACTGATTTCCTTTTCTCAAGCTGCTTTTGCCTGGAGAGCAAATTCTGGGACATATCAGTGAGGTGAGGAGTTACCCAAGTCAGTCTTTCCCGGTAGGAACATGGCCAGTGACCCACAAAGGGAGCGCTGGCTAGCTCCAAACTGCCTTGGGGAAGAAATGATGCAGGGTAGAGGAATGGTGCCAGGAAGGGCACCAGGAGCTTCTTCGATACTCCCCAAAACTGCACTTTCTTGTCTCAGTACCTGCCCAGCAAATGCAGCCCTTCAGTTGTCCTCCACAGCTCTGAGGAAGCCTACTGTCTTTAATTCTCCACTGCCGCCTTTGTCTGGGGCGGGTTGGAACAATGGCTGTCCAGTGATCCTAAGTAGCTAATCATAAGCAGTGATCAGCAATTGGACTGTGCTCCCACCTCCCTCCAATCTTGGCGAACTGGATTTTTATGTCTCTCTCTGGCACTAGCAAGCTATGCCAGGGTCTGGACCCCATTGCTGCCTGCCACAAGAGTAAGGGATGGGTGACGGTAACTTCTGCATGGAGAGAGCAGTTGACTGGTGTTTACCATAATTTACCAGCCTCTTCCTCCCCTGCTTCCCTGGATGCCCCATAGTGTTCTTGACTCCAGGTGCTTCCTACTTTGCCATTTCTCACAATTCCCTACCTTTTTTTTTTTTTTTTTTTAAGATTTATTTTTATTTATTCCACCCCCCCCCTTGTTGTTTTGTGTTCGCTGTCTGCTCTCTGTGACCATTTGCCGTGTGCTGTCTGCTTGTCTTCCCTTCTCCTTTTCTCTTTAGGAGGCACCTGGAACCGATCCTGGGACCTCCCATGTGGGAGAGAGGCACTCAATCGTTTGAGCCACTTCAGCTCCCTGTTTCGTTGTATCTCTCATTGTCTCTCCTCTTTGGCTCTTTTTGTTGCGCCAGCTCTCCCTGCGGGCCCGCTCACTTTCACCAGGAGGCTCCAGGAAACGAACCTGGGACCTCCCATATGGTAGACGGGAGCCCAGTCGCATGAGCCACATCCACTTCCCTCCCTATTGTTTTTAATTCATATCTAAGGCTTTTTATGAGTTTGCAGAAAAATTACAGTCAAGTGTCACAGTTCTATTTGACTGGAAGCTTTTTAAAGTCAAGATTCACTTCAGTGTCCATTGTAGAACCTTGCACTTACTGGATGTTAATAAGTGTTGATTGAATAGCAGTTGTCATTTAAATATAAAAACACCAATAGAAGAAGAAGAAAAAATGCCAGCATGGAAAAAAATGGAGAAAACCTGTACCCAAATTCAGTTTCCCATAAGAATGGTGACTCCCTTCCCAGATAGGAAGGGCTATAACTTTCCCCAAGTTCCAAGATCTCCAGGTGCTGGGCAATAGTTGATTTTCCCAGAAAATTGCATGATAACCTGGCATCCGAAATCCAGAATGCCTGGTACCAAGGTATGTGATTATACCCATTATATGTCTAGTAGAGCACCCATATCCTGACATCCCTCTCTGTGGAATAATGAGAGAGTAGGGGACCTTGCACCTTCTCTTTTCTTGTTGACAATGGCCTTTTACATTTTCTCCAATAAAGCGTATTCTTCAACCTAAGCCATGTCTGAATTTGGTTCCAAACCCTTTTGTTATAACAGGTGGTGACCCTTAAGAGACCCGCTTGGGTCCACGAAGGAACAAATCTGGCATGAAATAAGGCCCTGGGACTTCTCAAAGTAAATGCACAGAGGCAGTTGTTCCCAGTTGACTAAACTTGGTGTTCCTAATTGACTAACCTTGATGTTTCCTCTGTTAATGGAAACCTTAAGTAAGGTAATGGAATTTCGATGTGGCAACTAATTTCAAATTCTGTGAGTTCCTTGAGAAAAGGAACTGTGTATTAACTGATTTTTACAACTCTGGCACCTAGCACAGTAGATGTTTGTTCAATGAGTTTGTGTGATGAATGAGTAGAATATAATTATTTCATAGAATATGTTTCTTCCTTTCTACTTGAAAAGTGTGGTATTTCTACTTTTTTCTTGGTGTTGTCTACTGAAAAGGAATTACTTTTTTACTTTTGTACATTCCTAGTTTTAAATTATTTCATAAGGAAGTAATACAGATTAATCTTGCTATAGTGCACAGGATGAATTAGAGGGAGAAAGATTAGAGACATGACACAAACTGGAGACTACCACAGTATTTGGATTTAATGTATAGCGAATAGAGCTGGATATCTGTGAAGCCCTCCTGCCCACAATCCTACTAGTTGCCCTGTAGATTCCTATATATTCTAGCACTTACTGACTCTTTCTTGTACTTGCTTATTGTTTGTCTCCCACCAGACATTATTCCTTGAGGGCAGGGACTTTTGTCTTGTTCATTCTTGTATCTCTAGTTCCTAGCACATGGTAGCCAATGAACAAACTTATTGAATGAATTAGTTTGAGGAACAGATAAGGACTACGTATAGATATTTGAAAGTAATCCCCTTGGAGTTTGATGTTATGAGAGTAAGCTTGCTGGAGATCAGATATCTAGTAAATGGTGGAGTCGGGATTTGAACCCTGATCTGTGTGACTTCAAAGCTCTATATCACACTGCCTTTCAAAATAAAAATTTACTCTTAAAAGTATTTTCATATAGTTATATTTGATATATTTCAAATAGAACAGCTTAGATTAGATATTACAGTAAATGCTAGATATATAGTGAAAAATAGTGAAGTTTATTGGCTGTGAACTGCTGTAATTGATATATATATTTCATTTCCTATTTTAGGGAAATCTAAAACAAATAAAAGAACAAATAGAAGACCATAAAAAACGAATAGAGAAGTTGGAAGAGTATACAAAGTCATGCATGTAGGTATAATAAAGACCCCCCTCCCCTTGCAGCTTTGTGTATCTCAAGGGTCTGATATATTTCTGAACATAAAATGAATACTCCCATTATACCATAATGTTCTCACTCCTACATTGTTTTTCACTGCATAGTAGGTAGTTAAAATTATACTTAAATCACATTAGAAATATTTAAGTTTTGAAAATATAAATGTATAACAGTGCTGAAACTTTTGGTATTGGAATTTCATAATAAAAGTAATGTTATATCATGACAACTAGTATAACTTAAGTAGTCTATTAGTAAGAATTTCTTTTTAATTGGTATTTCCTTATTATTAAGCTCTTGGTGATTGCTGTAGTTTTACTTACTTTTTCAGTATCCAGAAATATATATCTTTTGAATCAACTACGAATGATCAAAACCTCTTTTGCCCATCTTTGGTGTTAGTTTTATTTTATTGTATTTTTCTTCTAGAAGAATTGATAGAGTCCTACTCCATTCTCCCACAATGCCAGACCTGAGTTTGTTGTATTTTATAATCCCTAAATCTTGCTTTTTCCTTTTACTAAATAAGCTTTTGTTATTATGTAGTGATTGCTTGAAAGAAAAAAAACAGCAAGAAGAAACCCTAGTGGATGAAATTGAGAAAACAAAATCAAGAATGTCTGAGGTTAATGAAGAACTGAATCTGATTAGAAGTGAATTGCAGAATGCTGGAATTGATACTCATGAGGGAAAACGTCAGCAAAAGAGAGCAGAGGTTCTGGAACACCTCAAAAGACTTTATCCAGATTCTGTGGTAATTAAAAATGAAGAATTAAATAAAACAAGGCTAAGCTTTTCTATATGATGAAAATAATACCTTCTTATTTGGAATTAGAAATTTTAACATTATTAGGAAACAAAATTATTTCAGAAATCTTTAAAGTTTGTGTTTGACTATTTATATTTAAAATATAGCAGTAAATAATTGGAGTATGTATATAACTTCTGAAAGTATCCATTGGTAAGTAATTTGGGGGGAGAAACAGTGAAAAGAACACAGTACCCAGAGAGTTATGGCTAGTATGCTCAATGGACCCAAATGCAATAAAGTAGTTTGGTTCTCCTCAATCACATAGCTTCAAATCTCATGTTCTTCATGGTTTCAGATTCTTTTCCCCATATTTTTATCAGACATTATTCACATACTTTTAAAATATTGTGTTTTATTCTATAAATCTGATTGTACATTCATTATTGCTTGTATATTTCATTAGCCAAAATACAGTGGTATCACCTTTGCTTGGGTTACAGGATTAATGTCACAGGATTATTCCCTTTGGTATCAGGGGTCTGGCCTTTGGCCTCTTACTGTCTTGTCAGTGACACCAGCGTACACTGTACAGTACTTATTTTATGATGACCTATTTCCAGAATTTGATACTGTTAACCACTTGCTGTAGTTTGAAATACTTTTCCACTGGCCTCTATGATACTGTCATCTTACTGGTTTTCCTCCTGTCCATCCAGCCACACCATCCCCATCTTCTTTACAGCATCTTTTCTCACTTTCTAACTCTTGAATGTTGGTTTTTAACTTCTGGATAATGCTGGAGAAGTAAAACTGAGTTGCAAAATCTCCTTGCAATACCTAACAAAATGACAAAAACTACTTTAACAACCAAACCAGGAATGGGGCTGACCCTAATTTCATAAACTTCAAGAAATGGTAGTAGTCCAGGATTAAAACTCTTTTAACTCCACTCTGCAGAATCCAAACTGATAAATTGATTATTTCCTGAGAATTTTCACCTAGCATCCATTAATCCCACAAGAAACAAACTCATATGTATTCATTTCCTTTTCCTTTTCTAACTAAAGGGTATTAGATGAAACAATTGATGAATTCTAATAATAGCACCAAAATACATGAAGCAAAACTGACAGAAATGAATGGAGAAATAGACAATTCAACAATGATAGTGGGAGACTTCAATGCCCTAATTTCAATAATGTACAGAACAACTAGATAGAAGATCAACAAGGGAAGTATGTTCTCTGACCACAATGGAGTGAAATTAGAAATCAGTAAAAGGGAAAAAGTAGGGAAACTCAAAAATATGTAGAAAATAACACACTCCTAAATAACCAGTGGGTCAAAGAGGAAATCAAAAGGGAAATCAGAAAATACTTCAAAGTGTATTAAATCAAGATACAATATACCAAAACTTATAGGACACAGTTAAAGCAGTGCTTTGAGAGAAATTTATAGCTTTAAAATGTCTAGATTAAGAAACAAGATGATCTCAAATCAATAACCTTCCACCTTCCAACACTGGAAAAAGAAGAGCAAACTAAACCTAAAGAAAGCAGAAGGAAGGAAATAATAAAATTAGATCATAAATTAATGAAATATAGAATAGGAAAACAATAGAGAAACCCAAAGCTATTCTTTGAAATATCAAGAAAATTGACAAATATTTAGCTAGTATGATCAGGAAAAAAAGACAAATTACTACAATCAGAAATGAAACAAGATATTGCTACTGACCATATAGAAATAAAAAGGACTATAAAGGAATACTATGAACAATTGTGTGCCAACAAATCAGATAAATGAAATAGACAAATGCCTAAAAAGACAAAAACTACCAAGACTGGCTCAAGAAGAAACGGACAATCTCAGTAGAACTATTAACAACAGATTTAATGAGTAATCAAAAAGCTACCACAAAGAAAAGCCCAGGCCCAGATGGTTTCACCTCTGAATTCTACCAGGCATTCAAAGAAGAATAAATGCCATTTCTTCACAAACTCTTCCCAAAAAAATAGAAGAAGAGAGAATACTTTCCAACTCATATTATGAGGTCAGTATTACCCTGATACTAATACCAAATACATCACAAAAAAAGAAAACTTTAATCCAATATCTCTTATGAATATGGTTCCAAAAATCCTCAAAAAGCTGCAAACCAAATCCAGCAACATTTAAAAAGAATTATATGCTATGACCAATTGGGATTTATCCCAGGGATACAAGGTTTGTTTAACATCTGAAAACCAATTAATGTAATGCATCATATCAATAGAATAAAAAATAAAAATCACATGATTATCTCAATAGATGCAGAAAAAACGTTTTCAAAAGCCAACATCCTTTTCTATGAAAAGCTCACAGCTAACATCTTTCATAATGGTGAAAGACTGGATTATTTCCCTGTAAGATCAGGAACAAGACAAGGATGCTGCGTTTATTCAATATTGTGTTGGAGGTTCTAGCCAGGGCAATTAGGCAAGAAAAAGGAATAAAAGATTCTAAATTGGAAAGGAAATAGTAAAACTATATTTGCAGATGACATGGTTTTTCATATAGAACATTCTAAGAAATCCACTAAGAAAATATTAGGACTTACAAAAGAGTTCTGCAAGGTTGCAGGATTCAAGATCAATATACAAAAGTCAAATTGTCTTTCTGTACAATTGCAATGAACAATCTGAAAATGAAATTAAGAAAACATTTCCACTCACAATAGCATCAAAATAATAAAATACTTAGGAATAAATTTAGCAATAGAAGTGCAAAATTTATACTCAAAACTGCAAAGCATTCTTGAAAGAAATTAAAGCAGATCTAAATAAATGGGGAAATATCACATATTCATGGGGCAGAAGACTTTATGTTGCTAAAATGGCAAGACTGATCTATACATTCAATGCGATCCTTATCAGAATCCCAGCTGAATTATTTGAACAAGTTGATAAGCTGATTATAAAATTCATATGGAATTGCAAGGGACCCAAAATAATCCTGAAAAAGAACAAAGTAGGAAAACTCATACTAACTGATTTCAAAACTTACTCCAAAGCAATGATAATCAAGACAGTGTGGTACTGTTAACAGGATAGATTTGCAGAATGGAATTAAGAGTCCAGAAATAAACCCATACATCTATGGCCAATTGATTTTTGACAAGAGTGCTAAGACCAGTGAGGAAAAAATACTCTTCAATAAATGTTTTTCACCAAATAACCTCATACAGAAATTGAAGTTAAACCCTTACCTCATGCCATATACAAAAAAATAATTCAAAATAGATCAAAGACCTAAGTGTAAGAGTGGATATTATAAAATTCTTAAAACGGGTGAATCTTCATGGCCTTGGATTTGGCAAAGGATTCCTAGATGTAACACCAAAAGCAAAAACAACCAAAAGAAAATATATTGGACTTCATCAAAATTAAAAACTTTGCCTCAAGGGACACCATCAAGAAAGTGAAAGACAGTCCAAAGGATGGGAAAAATATTTGTAAATCATATATCTGCTAAGGGACTTGTATCTAGAATATATAAAGAACTCAAAAAGAGAATCCAATTTTTAAAAAATGGGCAAAAGATCTTGTGATGGTTAAGTTCAGGTGTCAACTTAGCCACGCAAGCACTGGCCTGGTTGTTACTGTGAGGATATTTAGTAGATTTAAATTATCAGTAAGTTCATTGCATCTATGTCTGATTACATCCACCATCAACCAAGGAGATTGCCTTCAGCAATAAGAGAAGTCTCTTCTGATCAGTTGAAGGCCTTAAAAGAGAACTGATGATTTTAGCAGTCAAGTGGAAGAGTTTCCATCTCTACTTCAGCCAGCCAGAAATTCTCCTGGGGAATTCATTGAAAACCTTCATCAGAGTCCCCAATTTGCATCCTGCCATACAGAATTCAGAATTGTCCATCCCCACAGTGGCATAAGCAAATGCCTATAGTAAATCACATAATATTATCTATCTATAGATAAATTCAGTTTCTCTGGAGAACCCTGACTAATACAGATTTGAAAAGACATTTCGCCAAAGATAAACAAATGGCCAATGAGCCTACAAAAAGATGCTCAGCATCCTTAATCATAAGGGAAATCAAAACCACAGTGAAATACTACTTCACACCCACTAGGATGGCTAGAATCAAAAAGTCAGGTAACATGTTAGTGAGATTGTGGAGAAATTGAAACCCTCTAAAGTGGTGGGAATGTAAAACTATGGCAAAGATAATAAATATGAAAGCCAAAGATGACCTATCATAAGGAAATTGACATCCCTGACATAAAACCTAACAAATGAAAAAAAGCATCCAAAAATTTAAAGTTTAATCTTCAGATATTCTAGGGACCATCGATATAGGATGATTGACATCCAGGTATTTTCTACTAAAATTTTTAACTTTAGTCTTAATTCTTGATCATTCTTCAAATCTCAGCTCAAAGAGCACTTCTTTGTGGAAAGCTTTCCCTGACTTTCTCAGGCCCAGCTGGTCCCATTTTATACTCTTAAAGCACTCTGCTTTCTCTCACAGTTTCTATTATTAAACTCTGTTATGCATGTGATTATCAATTATTTGTGTCTTTCTTCCTTAGTAGACTGAAGGCACTTGCAGTCAGGAAATATCTCTTCTGTTCAGTAATGTTTATATAATGTCTAGCTCAGTTCCTGCACATAGGTACCTCATAGATTCTTTTTTAGTGAAGACAAGAACAGATGAATATTTTTACTGTACCTTTATAAAACATTTTAATACTTTGGTATTAAATAGTATTTAATATTTAGTAGTTAATACTTGATAAGGCCAGTCCCTCCTCATTACTCTTTTCTTAAATGAAGTGTGATATCACACTGTGACACCTAGATGGTCAGCTCAAAATAAAACTTAGGTTTGTTTAATGCTGACTCTATTAGTTTTGGTGTTTTTATTTTTATAAAATTAATTTTTGGTCTGTGCTGCTTTGTTACATTAGAAAACAATGAATTCGGTGTTCTTTATTAATGTATGTGTTTTTCTCTCCTTTTTTGAAATCTACTAAGTTTGGAAGACTGCTTGATCTGTGTCATCCTATTCATAAGAAATACCAGCTGGCTGTTACTAAACTTTTTGGCCGGTACATGGTTGCCATTGTTGTAGCCACTGAAAAGGTAGCAAGAGATTGTATTCGATTTCTGAAAGAGGAAAGAGCAGAACCAGAGACATTCCTCGCCCTAGATTACCTTGATGTAAGAAATTTTTAACGTTCAGTATTTAGCAGTGATAAAGTCTTATCTGTTAAAAGTATGTCCTAAAACTATGGTAGTGATTGAAAAATTGAAGCTTGGGTGCCAGTTAACCAGTCATTCAAATGATCGGTGTTACTGCATTTACAAGCCAAGAATAATATTAATAGGTGCTGTCTTTCTTGACCTCCTACCATTTCTTCCTAATCTAGTTTGCCGTACTTCTACCATTCTGCCAACTAGTCAGCATCTGTATTGTTCTATAGCAAAATGAAAGGAGATGAATAAAATGTATAGTTTCTGGGGGAAATGCCAATCCAGTGTCCTGGCTGTAAATATTTGGTTCAATGTGTCAGTTCTTGGTGTGCCAGGCTAAAATTTGAGCCTTGAGGTAAGTGTTAAGAGATCTTAGAGTATCCAGAGTCTAAGTGACTGAGGCAAGAACTCCATCATTCTCATGACTGAGATCCTTGGATGATTCTTTTTCATTGCCTGCTAAAGAAAATGTTCTGTGTGGTCCAGCATGCAAGATCCTGAACTGCAGGCAGGATGCATGGTGGCTAAGAGCATGTGCCCTAGAGTTGGACTGTCCTGAATTTGGATCTCAGCTCTACTCTAATTAGCTTTCACTGATTCATTCTTAATTTTTCTGAGCTTCAGTTTCTTCATCTTTAAAGTGGAGGAATTAGTATTTACTTTTTTGGATTATTGCAAGAAATTCTTACCTGTAAAACACCCACCACAGTGCCTAGTGCACATGCTCAGTAAATGCTAGCTGCTGTTACCATTATGGTCTGTACCTGCCTTTTGTACTGCTATACTTTGCTTGTCTGTAGCTTTTGCCCACTAAAACTTCTTACCCTTGTTCATCTGCCTGTTCAAATCTTATTTTACTCATTCCTCACTTGATTTTTTTTTCAAGTTACTCATTTTTTAAAAATCTAATACAGAAGTGTATCAAATATAAAGGGAATACGCCTACTGCTTCTCAGTGCCCAATCCTATACCTTAATAGTAACTACTTTAGATTGCTTCCATACACAGCACATTTATATACATCTATATTCCCAAGTACATATATATACACATAATGGTTATATATATTGGTTTTTGTTGTTTCGTTTTGTTTTATAAAACTGAGATCATAATTGCTTTTTTTCGGTAATACATTGTGGATACTTTTTTTGTTCTGTCTGTAGACCCAACTTAAAAGTATATCCAAGAAGATCTGAAGGCTTTCCTGATCATTTAAGCCTAAAATGATTTTTTAAGTTCCATAGTATTGTGTCACTCTTTTGACCCTTATCTTAATGGGTGTTATCTCCCACTAGATTTTTTGATTTTGAGAACATGGAGCACTTCTCCTGTATTGTAGTGTCTCAACTAGTTAGTGACAGAGTTGAATCTGGAAATTACATTTTCTGGCTCTGATTATATAGGGATTTTGTTTTGTTTTGTTTTTGGCTTTAAAACAAAACAAACAAACAAACAAACAAAATATATATATATATATATATAATACCTGAGCCAATGGTAGGATATAGTTCATAGGGTTCTTGTCAAATTTTTACTATATATAAGTACATACTCTTCACTAATCTTTTGCTATCAAGCTAATTCATATTTTGTTAGAAAATGTAATGAGCATTTGGTTTTTATTTTGGTGTTTCTAATATATCAAATATTTTTAAACCTTTTAGATCAAGCCAATCAATGAAAGATTAAGGGAGATTAAAGGCTGTAAAATGGTGATTGATGTTATAAAGACTCAGTTTCCTCAGCTGAAGAGAGTGATTCAGTTTGTGTGTGGAAATGGCCTTGTCTGTGAGACTGTGGAAGAAGCAAGGCATATTGCATTCAATGGACCTGAAAGACGGAAAGTAAGAAAAGAGGCTTGGATTGTACTTTGTTATAAATTAAAAGCAGTATTTGTAAAGCTAACTTAAATTTTATATACACACACATATTCATATATGCTTTCACGTGTTCTCTTATATAAGGAAAAGCAATGTATAACCTAAGGTGGTTATGGCCTCAATAGTTTTTGTAATATTTAGTTGTTTTTAAAAATTATTTGTGTAACATTTCCCAATATCATAAGTTATATTTTGGAAATCAGATTTATTGTACTAGTATCATAAGGCAATTAAGTATTTACTTGATATGGAATAAATGTCTTTGCTGATCTTGATCTCCCTACGTTTATATATGTAGTACATGTGTCTCCAAACACCGTGTGCTTGTTTGATGTTCTGGGTTAATTCTTCCATAGCTTAATGGAGATATTAACTATCCTTTTCACATTCAAGGTTTTAACACATTTGAATTTATAAAAGAGCACAATTGAAATGAGATTACTTAATACTGTTCTCTCAAGGGAGTAATTTTGGCTTAAAAAGTGAATACTGTTTTACTCTCAGTTGGAGAGTTTGTATTTAGTTGAGCAATTTAAAATTCCTCAAATTATCTGAAATAGTTTTTTTTTTTTAACTACATTTATGATCAAATGTAACATAATATCTTAAGAGCATAAGCTATGAAGTAAGACCAGTGATGTTAATTAGTAATTAATTATGTGACTTTAGGCAAGTTTCTAAACCTCTAATTTTAGTTTTCTTATCTAAAAGCTAGGGTTTTAGGGTTATAAGGATTAAATTAAGTAATAATATGCAAAATGCTATTACAGTGCCTGGCAAATAGCTCTTAAAAAGTGGTAATCAGTTTTCAAATTTACTTGTCAGTAAACACATTTCATCTGAAATATCCAGAATTGAAAACTAACACAGAATGAACTATTCTTACAAGAGGTAGAGTTTTTTAAGGTTAAAACTATTGACTTACCTAGCATGATTAACTTTTTATATATTTTGGTATTGTCAGTAATCTTAATGAAAATGCAATTGCTGTATTTTGGTAATATTTTTTATCTCTACGTATTAATCAGGTATAATTAAGTGAGCTACTAAGGTGTCTTCCTTATTTTGCTACCTAATTAACTATACTAAAATTTATTTTTTGTATTTACGATATATAATTTGTAAAATTGATTTTCAATGATTTATATGGTCAGTTTGAAAAAGTCATAATGAAGATATGCCTGTGATTATTCCTTCATTCAACAAGTATTTATGGTTTCTTTCTTGTTCACAAATAGCATGCTTTACCTCTTTAGATTATATCTTCTTCTGATTTATCAGTGTTTCAAAAGATATAACCATCTTTGTCATAGTCGTATATTAGACTATATTCCAGATACTGTTATCTTCTTGCTATGACTTTTATTCTACTTTTATTATTTTTCCAGTTTTCTCTCTGCTTTAGGACGGGTAAAACATTTAGATAGTTATCACCAAAATCATCTTATTTCTGCAATTTATATTTTTGGTTTTCCATAGGCTCGAGGAAATGTTTTAGAATTTTTGTTGTTCAAACACTGCAAGTGGCATCATGAAATGATATTTTGATTATTTTATAAGTTAGAGTTTCAGTAATTCTGTTAGCTGCCATTTGGTCACTGAGATATCTGAGATAACTTAATTTTTTTTAATTTTTAAAAATTTCATGTACCAAAAGTAGAATCTGGAATCTCTTTAAATTCCACCCATTCTCCTTAAGCAGAGAATATTACAATTATTTGCTTCTTCCTCCCCATAGGCTATATGAGTGTTACTCTAGAATAGTATTTAGAAAGCTCTATTTATGCTGTGCCCTTTTAATATGGTAAAGCAAAGAACAGACCCAGAAAAATATCATTAAGTACCTAGATAATTTGTGAAAGGATCATTTTTCCAAAAATTGCACACATTAAATAAGAATAAAAGTGCAAAGTACAGTAAGTTAGAAAAACTGGGTACTACCTGGAATAAAATATAAATGAATTTAAACCTTATACCTTATATAAGAATAAATTCCAGAGGGATTAGAAACATAAATGTAAAAAATTAAATCATAAAAACATTAAGAGAAACCATAGGAAATTGTTTCTTTTTTTTTTTTAAAGACCCATGTTCTTTTTAATTTTTAAAAAAGATTTATTTATTTTTTCTCTTTTAAAAAGATTTATTTACTTAATTATTCTCTTATTTATAAGAGTGGGAAAGAGGCACTCAATCTCTTGTGCCACTTCAGCTCCCTGGTCTGCTGCATCTCTTATTGTCTCTCCTCTGTCTCTTTTTGTTGCATCATCTTGCTGCGCCAGCTTTTCCACGCAGGCCAGCTTTCCTTCACCAGAAAGCCCCGGAAATCGAACCCTGGACCTCCTATATGATAGACAGGAGCCCGATCATTTGAGCCACATCCACTTCCCAGAAATTGTTTCTTAATCTCAGAGATGAGAAGGGGTTTCTAATGTGGGGGAAAAAAAACAAAACTTCAAAAGATGAGTAAATTCACAAAAACAAAAAATTTCTGCATGTCAAAACCCACATAAGCAGAATCAAAAGACAAATGACAAACTAGGGAAAATATTTGCAACTCATAGTAAAGAGTAAATTTTCCTACAAATTGATAAGAAAAAGAACAAGAATGCCATGGAAAAATGGACAAAGGATATGAACAAACTTGTTTTCAGAAAAGATAATACAAATAGCTCTTAAAACATGAGAACTCAGCCTCACTTATTAATACAGGAAATGCAAATTAAAACTACACTGAGAGGGAGTGGATATGGCTCGGTTGGTTTAGCGCCCACTGGGAGGTACCAGATTCAATTTCCAGTGCCTCCTGAAAAAACAAGAACAAACAACAAGCGAAGCAAACAAAAAAACCATCAGGGAAGCAGATGTGACTCAGTAGGTGAGCACTGGCTTCCCACATACAAGGTCCTGGGTTCAATCCCCGGCCCCTGATACCCCAAGGAAAAAAAAAAAAAGGAAAAAAAGCTACACTGATATACTATTTTCTCCTGTGAGATTGACCAATATCAAAAATTTTGATAACACTTTATGGGAAAAGAGACACTTAATTTATTACTGTGGGAGTGTAAATTTATACCAGCTCTGTGAAGGCAATTTCATCAGTCCTATGTTTTTAGGAATTTAGCATACAGTTAAACTCACATGTATATGAATTTATGTGCGCAAGGTTTATTAACTGAACAATTGTGGGTAATAGAAAAAAATGGAAATCAGATATCTATTAGTTAAGACTAATTCAGTAAAATTTAATGCATTCATAGAATGAAATACCATGCAACCTTAAAAAACAATGAAGTTCTTTATGTAAAATCTCTTCAAGATTTATTCAGTTAAAAAAGCAATATGTAGACTAGTGTATATTATGTTATTTATGTAAAAGTGGGGAAAGAAGATATGAAGGTATATATTTTGCTTGTATATGCAAAAATATTTCTTGAAGAATACACAAGAAATTGATAACATTGATTACCTCTGGGGATGGTAACTGGTTTACTGTATATACATATGTACATTTAGATAGATATAGAGATAGACATATACACACACTGTGTGTGTGTGTGTGTGTGTGTGTGTGTGATCATGCTTGAGGTTATATGAGATTCTTTAGTCTGTAATTTGGCTTCTATCACTACTTTTAGAAAAATTTTGACTTGTATTCTATCAGGTGTTTCTATTTCCTTGTTCCCTCTTCTTCGTTTTGCTTTCCTACACCTAAATTAAACTCTGTGATACTGACCCACAGTTCTTAGAATGTTCTGTTAACCTTTCCTCAGTTTTTATTTTTTCCCTATGTTTTTCAGTTTGAGTAACATATTGACCTAAGTTCACTATTTATCTATTTTTTTTTTTTTACGATTTTATTTTTTATTTATTTATCCCCCCTTTGCTGTTTGTGCTCGCTGTGTCCATTTTGCTTTTTGCATTTTTCTGTGTCTGCTTGTCTCCCCCTGCTGCATCATCTTCCTGTGCCAGCTCACCGCACCATACAGGCTGGCTTGCCTTCTCCAGGAGGCCCCGGGAATCGAACCCAGGGCCTCCCATATGGTAAACGGGAGCCCAACCAATTGAGCCACAGCCGCTTCCCCACTGTTTATTTCGACAGGTGTGCTAAATTGCCTAAGGAAGGCATTGTTCATTTTACTCATGCCTTGCCTTTTTATATTGCTTGTGTTTGAATTTGATTCCTTATAATAATTCCCATATTTCTGTTGAGATTGCCTATCTAATTTTGCAGTCTGTCTACCTTTTCCTTTAGGGATTTCAACATATTAATCATAGATATATTAAATTATTTTTTATATTTTAGGGGTTACATATTAATCTCATTCTAATAGTACGTCCATTATGACTGCTCTCTTGGTCTTTGATTTGCCCCTCTATTTTTTTAACCTCCCTGTACTACCCCTTTCAGCCACATTCACATTTATAAATGGCCAGTGTTACTTATACTCAAAATAACTGTTTCCACACATTTACAATCCACCTTATTAAACATTCTACATACATTCAGCATCAGCTCCCCCTTCTCAACTCACGTTCTCTCTCCTAGTACCCTGTGCTATATAGTTTAACTCCATTAGTTTACTTATCATATTTAGTTCATATTAGTGAGACCATAAAATATTTTGTCCTGTTATGTCTGTCTTATTTCACTCTATGTAATGTCCTCAAGGTTCATCCATGTTATCAAATGCATCCCAACTTCATTTCTTCTTACTGCTGAATAGTATTCCATTGTATGTATATATCACATTTTGTTTATCCACTTGGGTTATTTCCATCTTTTAATAATTGTGAATAATGCCGCTATGAACATCGGTGTGTAAATGTCTGTTTGCATCCTTGCTTTCAGTTCATCTGAATATATTCCTAGTATCAGGATTGCCATTCTATATTTAGTTCTATATTTAGCTTCCTAAGGCACTGCCAAACTGCCCTCCACAAAGGCTGCACCATTTTATATTCCCACCAACAGTAAAGAAGTGTTCCCATTTCTCCACATCCTCGCCAGCACTCATAGTTTTTTGCCTTTTTAATAATGGCCATTCTGTAAGGTGTGAAATGATATCTCATTGTAGTTTGATCTGCATTACCCTAATAGCTAGTGATGTTGAGCATCTTTTCATGTGCTTTTTGGCCATGTGTATTTCTTCTTTGGAAAAATGTTCACGTCTTGCCCATTTTTTAATTGGGTTGCTTATCTTTTTATTATTGAGTTGTATGAACTCTTTATATAACATGGAGATCAAGCCCTTATTGGATATGTAGTTTCCAAAAATTTTCTCCCATTGAGTAGGCTGCATTTTCACCTTCTTAATGAAGTCATTTGAAACACAAAAGTGTTTAATTTTGAGGAGGTTCCATTTATTTATTTTTTCTTTTATTGCTCGTGCTTTGGGTGTAAGGTTTAAGAAACCACTACCTACCACAAGATCTTGAAGATGTTTCCCTACATTTTCTTTAGTTTTATGGTTTCAGTTTTTATATTTAGCTCCTTGATCCATTTCGAGTTAATTTTTGTTTAAGGTGTGACAGGGTTCCTCCTTTTTTCTTGTAGCTACAGCTCTCTGGTTCTTCCAACACCATTTGTTGAGCAGACTATTCTGACCCAGCTGAGTGGGTTTGATAGCCTTGTCAAAAATCATTTACCATAGATGTGAGGCTCTATTTATGAATTTTTGATTGGGTTCCATTGGTCCACATGTCTATCTCTATGCCAGTACCATGCTGTTTTTACCACTGTAGCTAAGTAATGTGTTTTAAAGTCAGGAAGTGAGAATCTTCCAACTTTGTTCTTCTTTTTAAAGACATTTTTGACTCATCAGGGTTCCTTACCCTTCCAAATAAATTTCATAAGTGGCAAAAACAAAAAACAAAAAAAAAACGTTCTGTTGGAATTTGTATTGGTATTGCATTGAATCTGTAAGTCAGTTTGGGTAGAATTGACATCTAATGATATTTAGTCTTCCAATCTGTGAACATTGAAAATCTTTCCATTTATCTAGGTCTTCTTTGGTTTATTTTAGCAATGTTTTGTAGTTTTCTGAATACAGGTCCTTTATGTCCTTGATTAAGTTTATTCCTAAGTATTTTATTCTTTTAGTGGCTATTGTAAATGGAACTTTTTTTTCTGACTTCCTCCTCAGATTGCTCATTAGTAGTGTATAGAAATGCTACTGATTTTTTGCACATTAATATTGCATCCCTCCACATTGCTGAACTTGTTTGGCTATTAGTTCTAGTAGCTTTATTGTGGGCTTTTTGGGATTTTCTAGGTATAGGATCATATCAGCGAATAGCAAAAGTTTTGCTTCTTCCTTTCCTATTTGGGCACCTTTTATTTCTTTTTCTTGCCTAATTGCTTTAGCTAGAACTTCTAGCATAATATTGAATAAGAGTTGGGCATCCCACTCAGATTATATAAAGTTCAAATTTGCCATAACAGGTGCAGATCATCAGAGCTGGATTAAGAAGTATATCAGTTAGCTTCTAGCTGGAACCTGTACTCTTGGGACATTTGGGGACCTCGTTCTTGCATCCCACACAACTCTTAGGCTTTTGCACATCCTTGGATCCGAATGTCTGAGCCACATGCTCCAGGTGAGGTGGAAGGCTGAGAGAATAGGCGAAGGAGGACAAGACATGAGGCTCAGCTGAGCAGAGGGTTTACTGAGTGCCTACTGTGTGCCATAGCCCAGGGTCACAGCTTGTCCATGACCACGTCCGTTTGACTCTCCGGAAGCTCTAAATATCTAAATAGCAATATAGTTGGTGGTCATCTGAATCCAAAGTTACAAACGGGAGTTTTTATTTCACTAAACAATCTCTCTCCAAGAGAAATTTTATTCCTCCAAGGAGTCTTGAATATATACTCTTTTATCAAGAGGATATACATGTTTTTAGGGATTCTAATGTTGCATGGGTACTGTCTTTAGATGTCTCTTAGGTTCGTTTCCTATAAATTAGCATTTTGGGTCCCTAGTGCAGGCACTGATTTGCTCAGTGGTCTGTGTGCCTGTAAACCATTAATGAACTCTGGGATGGACCAGACTCCCACATGGAATAACCTGACCCTAATAAATACAGCGGGAAGTATTATTCTGTAAATCGTTTTCAAACAGAATTGGCTCCCAAATGACAGCACCCACTAACATCCCAGGAGATGGAAATCAGCTTTTTTTTTTTTTTCCCATTCTGTCCATGTCTTTGGGGAGTTCAGTCAATTAACATTCAATATTATTACTGTAAAAGATTACTTACTTTGTTGACTTTATCTTTGGCTTTCCATTTTCATATCTTCATATTGTCTGTCTTTTTGCCCTTTTAGTTATCCTTGTTTATAATCTTCCTTTCTAAACGCTTCTCCAAGCCTCTTGCTCTTTGTCTTTTCCTTTCAGTATACTCTTTGGTATCTCTTGTAAATCTGGTCTCTTCATGACAGTTTTTGTTTGTTTGTGAAGACTTTAAACTCACCTTCATATTTGAAGGACAGTTTTGCTGGATAAAGAATTCTTGGCTGGCAGCTTTTCTTTTCCAGTACCTTAAATATATCATACCACTGCCCTTTCGCCTCCATGTATATTATGTATTGCTTTTCTCTTGCTGCTTTCAGAATCCTCTCTTTATCTCTGTCTTTTGAAGTTCTGAATAGTAGGTATCTCAGAGTAGGTCTATTAGAATTTATTCTGTTTGGGGTGTGTTATCCTTCTTGGATGTTGATATTTATGTCTCTCAAGGGTTGGGAATTTTCGGTCATTATTTCCTCAGATATTCTTTCTGTCCCTTTTCCATTCTCTTTTTCTTCTGGGACACCTATAACGCGTATGTTTTTGCATTTCACGTCATTCAGTTCCCTGAGATCCTGTTCCATTGTTTCCATTCTTTTCTTTTTCTGTTCTCCTGTCTTTTCACGTTCAGATGCCCTGTCTTCTAATTCACTAATTCTGTCCTCAGCCAATTCAAATCTGCGTTATATCCCTCTAATGTATTTTTTTTTTAAGATTTATTTTTATTTATATTCCCCAACCCCATGCCACTTGTGCTCGCTGTCTGCTCTCTCTGTCCATTTGCTGCACGTTTCCTCTGTGTCTGCTTGTCTCCCCTTTGTTGCATCATTTTGCTGCACCAGCTTTCCGTGGGTGCGGGCCATCAGCTCTCCATGGGCACAGGTGCAGGCCGTCAGCCCTCCGTGGGTGTGGGCCTACTTGCCCTCACCAAGAGGCCCCAGGAACCAAACCCAGGGCCACGTAGACGGGAGCCCAACCACTCGAGCCACATCCGCTTCCCCCTGTAATGTATTTTTAATTTCATCTGTTATTATTTTTCATTCCCATAAGCTCCAAAAAGTAAGCTCTGTTCCTTTTCTTTTCAGGCTTTCAAATTGTTCTTTATGCTCACCCAGTGTCTTCTTAATATCCTTTATCTTTTTAGCCATACTTTCCTTCAGTTCCTTAAACTGATTTAGGAGATTTGTTTAGGTATCATTGATTAGTTGTCTTAAATCCTATGTCTCATCAGGATTTTTTATTTGTTCTTTGGCTGGGCCATATCTCCCTGTTTCTTGGTATGGCTTGTAATTTTTTGCTGATGTCTAGGCATCTGATTATCTTGGTGAATTTACTCTGATGGTCAATTTCTCCCTCTTGCTTAGTGGTTTTGTTTCATGGCTCTTAGATTTTTTTGGTTCAACTTACTCTAAATTTTTTAAATTGCCCAGCTTAAGTTATCTAAAAAAAACTGGAGATCCACTAACGGGGCACAGACCAGATTCAAGCGGGCCTGGAACATGAGAGACACCAAAAACCTTTTTTCTTCTTTCAGTTTCCTGGCCTACCCACAGATGATGCTCTTTGGTGAATCTTTCCACAGAGGCATCTCTTTCAACCTCCATTGCTGGGCTGGCTAAAGCCAAGATTCAAAGCAGGCTCTGCTGGCCAAACTCTCTGAAGAGAAATTATTCTCTGCCCTCTGCCTCACCCTCACTTTTTCCAGGGAGGAAGATCTCTGTTCCCCTCTCAGTTGACCACAGTGAGCCACAGGTTTTACCAAGGCTGTTCACCTTGAGGGTGGGGAATGGTGCCGTTCCCAGCCATGGGGACAAGTAACTCAGGGTTTTAATTTCAGTCTCTTTGTCTCTCTGTCTCTCTCCTTCTTGGACGATGTGCAGCACTCTCCTGGTCTGCAGATCCCCAAAGCCACTCCCATAGACAGCCTTTTGCCCTTCCTCCATTGCTTTTGTAAGAGACTTGAGCCCTGCCGACCTATTCCTATGCCATCATCCCAGAAGTAACCATTTTCTGGTTTTTGAGTAGCCATTCTGGTGGGTGTGAAGTTATGCATTGTGGTTTCAATTTGCCTTTCCCTAATGACTGATGATGTTGAGTGTCTTCTCATATACTTTTTGGACATTTGTATAACTTCTTTGGAGAAATGTTTATTCCAGTGTTTTGCCCATTTTTTTAATTGGGTTGTTTGTCTTTTTGTTATTGAGTTTAGGATGTCTATATATATCCTGGATATTAAACCCTTAACGGATATGTGTTTTCTAAATATTTTCATCCATTCTGTACATTTTCCTTTTATTTTCATAATGATTTATCCTTTGCACAAATGTTTCTAATTTTTGTGAGGTCCTGTTTATCCTTTTCTTCTTTTGTTGCTCATGCTTTGGGTATAAAATCTACTTCATTACTGCCTTTCTTTTTTGTTTCTAGTTGCTTTTTTGTAGGTACTAAATTCCAACTTGAGTCCCTTCTTTACTTTTCTCCAACTTTTTTAGTTATTTTCTTTGTGATTACCTATGTAATTACCATCAAGATCTTAAACTAATACCACCTAGTTTTACTAGTACCAACCTAGTTTCAGTAGTATATGCACTCTCTACTCCTATTTATCTCCATCCCTCCACTTTATATTGTTATTGTCTGAGATTACATTTTTACACTTTGTATACCTATTAATATGAATTTAAAATGTCATTTTCCTGTTAAGTCATATAGGGGGTGGAAAGCAGTTATAAACCAAAAGCACAGTAATACAGAATTTTATACTTGCCTATTTAATTACATTTACCATTGTTCTTTATTTCTTCTTAATGGTTTCAAATTACTATCTAGTTTCCGTTTGTTCAGTCTGGAGGACTACTGTTAGCATTTCTTGTAGAGCAGGTCTTCTGGTAATGAACTCTTTCAGTTTTTGTTTATTTGTTAATATCTTAGTTTCTCCTTCATTTTTTTTTAGACTTATTTTATTTATTTATTTCTCTACACACTGTCGTTTCCCGCCCCCCTTCCCCCAGTTGTTTGACCTTGCTGTCTGCTCTCTGTGTCTGTTCATTGTGTGCTCATCTTCTTTTTAGGAGGTACCAGGAACCAAACCCAGGACCTCCCATGTGGGAGAGAGGCGCCCAATTGCTTGAGCCACCTCCACTCCCTGCTTTTTCTGTCTCTCATTGTGTTTTCTTGTATCTCTTTGTTGAGTCATCTTGTTGAGTCATCTTGTTGCATCAGCTCGGCACGCTAACCCATCATGTCATCTCACTGTCTTGCTCATCTTCTTTAGGAGGCACCATTAACCAAACCCAGGACCTCCCGTATGGTAGGCAGGCACCAACAGCTTGAGCCACATCCACTTCCCTGAATTTTTTTTTTACCTTTTTAAAAAATTTATTGAAGTATATCACTCATACATAAACATAGATAAACAGTAAGTATATAGTAATAGTTGTGAACTTATAAAACAGACATACATGATGCCATACAGGGCTCTCATACCTCACCCTACCACCAATACCTTGCATTGTTGTGAAACATTTTAAACTAATGATTAAAGAGTATCCTCAAAATATTACTACTAACAAAAGTATCTTACATTTGGTGTATTTTTCCCCCAACCCACCCTATTATTATTATTTTTATATCATTTATACATGAACATATATAAACAATAAGTGTATAGTAAAAGTTGTGAACTTACAAAGCAAACATTCATAACATCATACAGGGGTCCCATACATCACCCCACCACCAACACTTTGCATTATCATGAGATATTTGTTACAAATTATGAAAGAATATTGTCCATATCGTAACTAACAATAGTCCTTATCTTACATTTGATGTATTTTCCCCCAGCCCACCCTGTTATTACTTGTTAAATATATTTTTATGACGGAAGTGGTAAATTTACAAAACAATCATGCACATGTGCAGAATTCCCATACAACACCCCTCTATTAACACACCCCACTGTAGTGAAACATTTGTTACAGATTATAAGATAATATCATCAGACTATTACCAGGTCCATAGCATACATTTGGCACAATTTTTCCATACTCCCTCATTATCAACACAGTACATCTTTGGCATAGATGCATGAATATTACATTACTGTTAATCACAGTCCATAAGTCACTCCAGTAGTATTTTTTCCATGCTTCTCCACATTCCCACCACCCTGCAATACTGATGTACATCTGCTTTAGCTCACAAAGGACACTCTTGCATCTGTACCATCAACCACAATTCTCATCCACCTCTGGGTTTACTGTGTTATTCAGTCCCTAGATTATTCTCTAGCTTTCTTTCAATTGGCATTTACATCCTTAGACTACCCTTTTCAGCCACATTCCCATTTATAAACCAGCTGTTACTCACTATAATGTGTTACCATCAACTCTATACATTTCCACACTTTTACAGAAAAGTTAATTAAAACTTCTACATACATTAAACATCAGTAGTCCATCTCAGTCCTCCTCTTATCTCCTTTAAGAATCCACCACCACCAGGTCTTGAAGATGTTTTCCTACATTTTCTTCTAGAAGCTTTATGGTTCTTTTATATTTAGGTTTTTTATCCATTTTGAGTTAATTTTTGTATGAGATGGGAGATAAGGGTCCTCTTTCCTTCTTTTGGCTATGGATATCCAGTTCTCCCAGCACCATTTTTTTAAGGGACTGTTCTGCCTGAGCTGGGTAGGTTTGACAGGCTTGTCAAAAATCACTTGGCCATAGATGTGAGGGTCTGTTTCTGAACCATCAGTTCGGTTCCATTGGTCTATGTGTCCGTCTTTATACCAGTACCATGCTGTTTTTACCACTGTAGCTAGGTAATATGATTTAAAGTCCAGAAGTGAGAGTCATCCAACTTTGCTTTTCCTTTTTAAGATATTTCTGGCTCTTCAGGACCCCTTACCCTTCCAAATAAATTTGATAATTGTGTTTTCCACTTATTTTTTAAAATGCTGGTGGAATTTTTTATCAGGCTTGCATTGAATCTGTTTATCAATTTGGGTAGAATTGGCATATTAATGATATTTAGTCTTCCAATCCATGAGCATGGAATGTTCTTGCAATTATGTAGGTCTTTTTTTATTTCTTTTAACAATGAGTTGTAGTTTTCTGAATACAAGTGCTTTACATAGTTGGTTAAATTTATTCCTAAATATTTGATTCTTTTATTTGCTATTGTAAATGGAGGTTTTTTCCCCTGACTTTCTCTTCAAATTGTGCATTACTAGTGTCTTTTAAAGCTTATTTCATCTAAGTATAGTTACTCCAGTTTTGTTGTTGTTGTTGTTGTTACTGCATGCGTGAAATATCTTTTTCCAGCCTTTCACTTTCAGTCTATTGGTATCCTTGGGTCTAAGGTGAGTCTCTTGGAGACAGCATATAGGTGGCTCATATTTTCTTATCCATTTTGCTAGTCTGTTTCTTTTGATTGGGGAGTTTAATCCATTAACATTCATATTTTACTGTAAAGGCAGTTCTTATTTCACCCATTTTGACCTTCAGGTTTTATCTGTCATATTTTATTTTCACCACTCTTGACACTTTTAATTAATTTTACTGGTAAAATCTTCATTTCTAGACTCTCTTCCAAGCCTCTCTCTCCTGTCTCTTCAGACTATAGCATACCCTTTAGTATTTCCTGCAAAGCCTGTCTCTTGGTTACAAACTCTCTGAGTTTCTGTTTATCTGTGAATATTCTAAACTCGCCCTCATTTTTGAAAGACAGTCTTGCCGGATATAAGATTCTTGGCTGGAAGTTTTTCTCTTGCAATATCTTAAATATATCATATCACTGTCGTCTTGCCTCCGTGGTTTCTGATGAAAAATCAGCACTTAATCTTATTGGGTATCCCTTATATGTTATGCATTGCTTTTCTCTTGCTGCTCTTAGAATTCTCTCTTTGTCTTTGTCATTTGACATTCTTCATTACTATGTGTCTCAGAGTTGTTTTATTCAGATTTATTTGGATGGGAGTACATTGTGCTTCTTGGACATGGATATATATGTCTTTCAGTAGGGTTGGAAAATTTTCTACCATTATTTCTTCAAATATTCCTTCTACCCCTTTTCCCTTCTCTTCTCCTTCTGGGACACCCATGATACGTATGTTTGCACATCTCTTGTTGTTTAGTTCCCTGAGACCTTGTTCAATTTTTCCATTCTTTTCTTCATCTCTTCTTTTGTATATTCAATTTTTTAGACCATTTCTTCAAGCTCACCAGTCCTTTCTTCTGCCTCCTCAAATCTGCCATTATATGATTCTGGTGTATTTTTAATTTCATTTATTGTGCCTTTCATTCCCGTTAGAGCTGCTATTTTTCTTTGTATGCTTTCAAATTTTTCTTTGTGCTCATCTAGTGTCTTAATATTCTTAATCTCTTTAGTCATCTCATTGAATTTATTAAGGAGATTTGTTTGAACATCTATGATTAAAGTTGTCTCAACTCCTTTATGTCATCTGGAGACTTATCTTGTTCCTTTAACTGGGCCATATCTTCCTGTTTCTTGGTGTGAATTGTAATTTTTTGTTGGTGTCTTGGCATCTGACTTACTAGATGTATTTATTCTGAGTGCAGTTTCTCTCTTTAGTTTAGGGCTTTCTTGCCCTTTCTCCCTTGCTGGTTGTGTAGTAGGAGGCAAGGGTGTAGTTGGTGTTGTAAGCTGTGGAGCCTTAAGCTACTCTCATTGTCCCAGGGACCATGAAGCTTCTCCCAGCTTTCTCCTTTGCCAGGAGTAGGGACAGAGCCACAGCCCTGTGTAATAATTCAAGTCATGCAGGCCTAGACTGTAATTGCCCAGATCTCCTTCATTTTTGAAAGATAATTTTTCTGGATATAGAATTCTTGGTTAATGGTTTTTTTCTTTAAGGACTTTAAATTTGTCTCCCCACTATCTTCTGGCCACAATGGTTTCTGGTGGGAAATCTTCTGTTAATCTTATTGAAGATCCCTTGTATGTGACAAATTATTTCTCTCTTGCTGCTTACAAAATCCTCTCTATGTTTTTGGATTTGACAATTTTGCTATAATATGTCTTTTTTTTTTTTTTTTTAAGATTTATTTATTTACTTGATCCATTTTAAATGCCCCCCCTTCCCCATTTTGCTGTTTTTGTGTCCATTCACTGGGCAATTCTCTGTGTCATCTCTTCTCATCCTCCTCCTTCAGTCTATACCAGGATTCGATCCTGGAGACTTCCGAAGTAGGAGAGAGGTGTTCTGCCATCTGCGCCACCTCGGTTCCTGGTTTTCGGAGCTTTTGGAGCATCTCGTCTTGTCTCTCTCCTTTTACGTCATCATCTTGCTGCCTGGCTCCCGGGGCCTGGCGGCTCACCGGCACACACAGAGCTTGGCAGCCTATGCACCTTCTATATATATATATATATATATATAT